>PITA01004228.1:0-125251 GCA_004023965.1 Spilogale gracilis
GGCCCCCCCCAGGTCCCTCCCCTCTCATCCCCTCCCCCCTCGTCCCCTCCCCCCTCGTCCCCTCCCCCGTCCCCCTCCTTTGAAAGGAGGTTCTTTTTTTTTTTTCTTCTTTTTTTAAAAGACTTTTTATTTATTTGACAGAGAGAAACACAGCCAGAGAGGGAACACAAGCAGGGGGAGTGAGAGAGGGAGAAGCAGGTTTCCTGCCAAGCAGGGAGACCAATGTGGGACTCAATCCCAGGTCTCCGGGTTCATGACTGGAGCTGAAGGCAGTTGCTTAACCAACTGAGCCACCCAAGCGCCCCTGAAAGGAGGTTCTTGTTCAGGTTAGCCTTCAATCTAGAAGAGTTCAATCAATGTCACTGACCAAGTTCAGTTTCATCAGCAGGGTCACGGGTCTGTGAGCAGGTTGTTTGGAGAGTTAATAATTTCCACTCCTGGATTTTACAAGTTGTTCCTGGCCGCTGGCCTTTTAAGAGAAACAAAGCAGCCTCAAACACACTTTCCCCTAGAATTATGGGAATTATCAGCCAGACTCTTTCCACTCCCACCCTGCTAACTTCTTGTCCATCCAAGAGAAAACGTCATAGGACCAAAACTGAAATGAAGTCTGCAACAGTGCCCAGTCCAGATCCTCTCTGACTGATATAGGTAGGAGACTAGTTGCTACAAGGTATTATGGTTCATATTGTCGTAATGGGCCCTGACACAGCAGGAGAAAAAAAAGCAAAAGGCACAAACACAATAATGGGGTTCCTAACTTTGTAAGAGGAAAACAGTGTATGGCTATTTAAAGGTATTACTTCCCTCCAGCTGCTGTTACAAAGTACCACCAACTGGGAAATTGAAACAATAGAAATGTATTTTCTCCCACTTTTAGAAGTCTGAGATCCAAGCTTTCAGCAAGGTTTGTTCCATCAGAGAGCTGTGCAGGAGAATCTGCGCCATGTCTCTCTCCTAGCACCGGGGAGTTTTCTGGAAACCCCTACCTTTTGTGTCTCTTGGCTTGTAGGCACATCATCCTAGTTTACCTCCATGTTCAGGTGATATTCTCCTAGTGTAGGTTTCTGTCTCTCTCTAGGGTGCTCTTTTATAAGGATTCTAGTTACATTAGATTAGAGGTCTACTCTTTTCCAGTATGACCTGAACTTGACTCATGACATCTAAAATATTTGCAAATGAAGTCATGTTTGGAAGTACTGGAGCATTAAGACTTCAACATAGGAGTCTTTGGGAAGGCAGGGACATGACTCAACCTGGAAGGGTTTCTCCTTTGGTCCCCAAAAGTCATTTCCTTCTCATGTGAAAATACAATCACTCCATCCCCCACCCTTCAAAATTCTTCATCCATTCCAGCATCAAGTTTAAGTCAAAGTTTCTTCTAATTCAGGTCTGGATAAGATCTAGTGTATGAGTCATTCTGGAAAACATTCTTCTCTGTCTGGGAACCTATAAAACCAGACAAATTATCTGCTTGCAAACTTTGAAGATGGAACAGCCAAAAGACAGACAATCCCATTCAAAAAAAAAAAGGAGAATTTAGGAAATTACATTTACCAATATCTGTGCCCATGTTTCAATTTATATTTGGGAAATACTGGTCATGTTCTCTCTCTCTCTTACTTGGCATTCTAGAGTAAGCTCCCTCAACTGGAAAAAATTTATTTTGCTCCCCTGTTATCCATATACAGATGCTCATTATTCTCTGGTTCCTGGATTCCTTTGAAAAGAAAGAGTATCTTGAAATTCAGTGTTGTTAGGACCACAGCCTTCTCCTGCCACACACACACACACATGCGCGCACACACATACCGCCACACACACTCTTAAATATACACACACAAAAGAATAACACCAGAGCTGCTTCTTTTGAGCAAAGTACTGTTTTAAAAACTATAAGATTGGGGCACTCGGGTGGCTCCTTTGGCTAAGCGTCCAACTCTTGTTTTCGGCTAAGGTCATGATCTCAAGGTTGTGAGTTCGAGCCCCACATTGAGCCCGAGTCAGATTCTGTGCTCCATGCTGGGTGCTGGGCCTGGAGACTGCTCAAGACTCTCTCCTTCTCCCTTTGCTTCTCCCACCCCTCTCTCTTAAAAAAGAAACTGTAAGATTGGCCATGTGCTGATCATTTCAGAACCTAGGTGATGGATACATGGAATTCATTATTCTCTCTACTTTTGAATGTATTTGGAAATTTCAACAATACAAATGCTTTTAAACTATTTTCTTTTTTTTTTTTTTAAGATTTTATTTATTTGACAGAGAGAAACACAGCCAGAGAGGGAACACAAGCAGGGGGAGTGAGAGAGGGAGAAGCAGGCTTCCCGCTGAGCAGGGAGCCCGATGTGGGGCTCGATCCTGGGTCTCCGGGACCATGACCTGAGCCGAAGGCAGTCACTTAACCAACTGAGCCACCCAGGCACCCCTAAACTATTTTCTTAAATGGAGAAATTGAAAAGAAAAAAGGGGCAAGATTTCATTCTTTTGATGGCTGAATATTATTTCATTGTATATATACACTGCATCTTCTCTATGCATTCGTCAATCGATGGAGACTTGCACTGCTTCCATATCTTACCCATTGTAACAATGCTGCCATAAAGATAAGAATGTGTGCATCCCTTTGAATTGGTGTTCTTGTGGTCTTTGGGTAAATAGCCAGTAGTGCAATTGCTGGGTCAATTACCAGAGGGGAGGGGGTTGAGGAGAATAGGTGAAATCAGTGACGGAGATTAGGAGGATTAGGAGTGCACTTGTTATGATGAGTACTGGCTGATGTATGGAATTGCTGAATCACCATACTGTACACCAGAAACTAATATTACATTTTATGTTAACTAACTGAAATTAAAATAAAAACTTAAATTACAGGGGCGCCAGGGTGGCTCAGTTGGTTAAGCGACTGCCTTTGACTCAGGTCA
This sequence comes from Spilogale gracilis, assembly GCA_004023965.1. NCBI lineage: Eukaryota > Metazoa > Chordata > Mammalia > Carnivora > Mephitidae > Spilogale > Spilogale gracilis. The sequence continues at coordinate 2,922 of PITA01004228.1, forward strand.
TGATCCTGGAGATCCGGGATCGAGTCCCATATCGGGCTCCCTGCTCCGCGGGAGGCCTGCTTCTCCCTCTCTCACTCCCCCTGCTTGTGTTCCCTCTCTCGCTGTGTTTCTCTCTATCAAATAAATAAATTTAAAAAAAGAAAAAAAAAACTTAAATTACAGGGGCGCCTCAGTGGCTCAGTTGGTTAAGCAACTGCCTTTGGCTCAGGTCATGGTCCCGGAGATCCGGGATCGAGTCCCACATCGGGCTCCTTGCTCGGCAGGAGGCCTGCTTCTCCCTCTCTCCCTCCCCCTGCTTGTGTTCCCGCTCTCTCGCTGTGTTTCTTTCTGTCAAATAAATACAATCTTTAAAAAAAAAAAAAAAAGGAAAAAGGGGTCATGGGTCCCAGGCAAGTCAGAAACCTAACACAGCCAACTGCATTAGATTTTGAGACTTGAGATCATCTTCTGTGGGGATGCTGTCCTCCAGGCCCACTGGGTTGGCAGTAGCCTCCTGGAGCCAGGAAGTGGCCCTCCCCTCTGGAACCACAGAGGAGCTGGTCCCTGCAGGAATTTCTTTTTTCTTTTTTCTTTTCCTAATTTTTTACTTAAATTCAATTTAGTTTTTTTCTTTTTTCTTTTATTTTCCTAATTTTTTACTTAAATTCCATTTAGTTAACATATAGTGTATTATTAGTTTCAGGGGTAGTTTCCTTTTCTTGAAGAAAAACAATACATATTCATTACCAAATAGCTCTATTGTCCAGTTTCTTGCCTGGAAATCCCAGAAGTCTAAAAGTCACCCTTCATTTCTTCCAGTCTCTGCCCTGCTTTAGTCCACACATAGACGTCAGCAGAGATGGATAATGAGGTCCACAAAACACGTGCCTAATCTCTTGGTGTTCCCTCTAGAGAATTTTCTCACTTTTTGCAATATACACAGGCCGAGAATTTTCCAAATCTTCAAGTTTTGATTCCATTATGTTTTTATTTTTTTTAATCTAAATTCAATTAACAGTGTGTTACTAGTTTCAGAGGTAGAGGTCAGTGATTCATCAATCTTATATAACACCCAGTGCTCATTATACCACATGCCCTCCTTAATGCCCATCAGCCACTTACCCCATCCTCCCCCAACCCTCAGTTTGTTTTTTATGAGATTAAGAGTCTCTTGTGATTTGTCTTTCTCTGATTTAATCTTGTTTTATTTTTCCCTTTCTTCCCCTATGATCCTCTCTTTTGTTTCTTAAATTCCACATATCAGTGAGATCATATGATAATTATCTTTCTCTGAGTGACTTATTCACTCAGCTTAATACCCTCTGGTTCCCGCCACGTTGTTGCAAATGGTAAGATTTCAGGTTTTTTGATGACTGAGTGATATTCTATTGTGTACATATTCCACATCTTCTTTATCCATTTGTCTGTTGTTGAACATCTTGGCTCTTTTCCTACTTTGGACCTTGCTACTATAAACACAGAGGTACAGGTGCCCCCTTTGGATTACCCTGTTTATGTCTGGGGTAAATCCCTAGTAGTGCAATTTTGGGTCATAACGTAACTCTATTTTCAACTTTTTGAGAAACCTCATATTGTTTTCCAGAGTGATTGCACCAACTTGCATTCCTACCAACAGTGTAAGAGGGTTCCCTTTTCTCTGGGTCATCACCAACATCTGTTGTTTCCTCATTACTTAATTTAAGCCATTCTGACTGGTATGAGGTGGTATCTCGTTGCGGTTTTGGTTTGTATTTCCCTAATGCTATGTGATGTAGAGCATTTTTTTGTGTGTCTGTTGGTCATTTGAATGTCTTCTTTGGAGAAATGTCTGTTCTTGCCTTCTGTCCATTTCCTGATTTGATTATTTGTTCACTGGGGCTCAGTTTGATAAGTTCTTTATAGATTTTTGGATACTAGCCCTTTATCTGCTAAAGCATTTGCAAATACCTTCTCCCATTCTGTCAGTTGTCTTTTGTTGACTATTTAGGTTGCTGTGCAAAAGCTTTTTATCTTGATGAAGTCCCAATAGTTCATTTTTTTCTTTTGTTTCCCTTGCCTTTGGAGATAAATGTCTAGCAAAAAGTTGCACTACTGAGGTCACAGAGGTTGCTGCCCATGTTCTCCTTTAGGATTTTGATAATTTCCTGTCTCACATTTAGATCTTTCATCCATTTTGAGTCTATTTTTGTGTACGGTATAAGGAAATGATCCAGTTGCATTCTTCTAGATGTGGCTGTACAATTTTCCAAAAACCATTTGTTGAAGAGACTGTCTTTTTTCCATTGAATATTCTTTCCCGCTTTGTCAAAGATTACTTGATCATACATAGAGTTGAGGGTCCATTTCTGGGTTCTCTAGTCTCTTCCACTGATCTGTGTCTGTTTTTGTGCCAGTATCATACTGCCTTGATGATTACAGCTTTGTTTTGTCTTCAATGATTACAGCTTGAAGTCCAGGATTGTGATGTCACCACCTTCGGCTTTCTTTTTCAATATTCCTTTGGCTATTTGGAGTCTTTTCTGGTTCCATACAAATTTTAGTATTACTTGTTTCATCTCTGTGAAAAAAGTTGATGGTCTTTTGATAGGGATTGCACTGAATATATAAATTGCTCTGGGTAGTGTAAACTTTTTAACAGTATTTGTTCTTCCAATCCATGAGCATGGAATGTTTTTCTATTTTCTTTTTCTTTTTTTTTTTTTTTTTTTTTTTTTTTTTTCTTTTTTTTTTTTTTTTTTTTTTTTTTTTTTTTTTTTTTTTTTTTTTTTTTTTTTTTTTTTTTTTTTTTGGTGTCTTCCTCAGTTTCTTTCATGAGTATTCTATAGTTTTTTGCCTCTTTGGTTACTTTTTTCCTAGGTATCTTATGGATTTTGGTACAATTGGAAATGGGATCAATTCCTTAATTTCTCTTTCTTTTGCCTCATTGTTAGTGTATAGAAATGCAGCTGATTTCTATGCACTGATTTTTTTATCCTGGCACTTTGCTGAATTCCTGTAGGAGTTCTAGCAATTTGGGGGTGGGGTCTAATTGGGTTTTCTACAGAGTATCATGTCATCTGCAAAGAGTGAGGGTTTGACTACTTCTTTTCTGATTCACATGCCTTTTATTTCTTTTTGTTGTCTGATTACCGAGGCTAGGACTTCTAGTACTCTGTTGAGTACAGTGGTGATAATGGACATCCCTGCCTTGTTCCTGACCTTAGGGGAAAAGCTCTGTTTTTCCCCATTGAGGATGATATTTGCTGTGGGCTTTCCATAAATGGCTTTTATTTTTTTTATTTTAGATTTTTAAAATATTTTATATATTTATTTGATACAGAGAGAAACAGCGAGAGAGTACAAGCAGGGAGAAAAATGGAGGAGGAGGGAGTGGGAGAAGCAGCCTCTGATGAGCAGGAAGTCCAATGTAGGGCTCGATCCCAGGACACTGGGATCATGACCAGATCTGAAGGCAGACACTTAACTCACTGAGCCACCCAGTTACCACCATATGATGGCTTTTATGATATTGAGGTATGTTTTCTCTATCTGTTGAGAGGATCATGTGGTTCATGTTCTTTCTTTTATTAATGTAGTGTATCACACTGATTGATTTGTGGATGTTAAACCATTCTTGCAGCCCAGGAATAAACCTCATTTTGTTGTAGTGAATAAACCTTTTAAAGTACTGTTAGATCCTATTGGCTAGGATTTTGATTAGAATTTTTGCATCCATGTTCATCAGGGATTTTAATCTGTAATCCTCCTTTTTGGTGGGGACTTTTCCTGATTTTGAGATCAAGGTAATGCTGGCCTCATAGAAAGAGTTTGGTAGTTTTCCTTCCATTTCAGTTTTCTGAAACAGCTTCAGAAGAATAGGTATTCAAGAGAAAAGAAGAAGAAAGAGAAGAAGGAGAAGGAGAATAGGTATTTTGCTCCCTGAACGCTTTCCGTATAGCTTTAGAGGACAGGAATGAAGATGGCAGCCTCTCAATCTTTACCCTGGAGGAGCCGAGAGCCTGGGAGTCCCCTTCGTCAAGGTGCCCTCAGAGAAAAGCTGTCAATCACTCCTGTCTCCCTGATCTCCGTCCACACTCTGTTCCACCCAGCCCATGGCTGAGCACTTGTATCTCAGGCACGGGACGCCGATTTGAGTCTCCAAACCCTGCAGGCTCCTATGGCCCACTCTCGTGCTGCTCCTTCCAGGGGAGGAGAGGGGTCTTGCTGGTTCTGCCAGTTGTTGGGCCCCTGCTTGGAGCATAGCCGCTGGATCGTGCAGTGGTTGGTTGTGGTTTATGGCAACCCTGAGCTGAAAGCCCCGTCCTGGGCTCAGTTTGCCGACACCTTTCCTGCTCCGATGCCTGGGAACTCTGCCATACTGAGGCACCCGGACTCCTGTGACCCTGAAGATCCTGTGACCGCACTGCCCCAACCAGGATTCCACCCCACTTTGCCACCTGAGCCTCTTTCAGGCTGGGATGTTCCTCACCCCAGAGTAGACTTCTAAAAGTTCTGATTTTCTGCTCTGCTGCTAGGTCACTTTCTGGTGCCGGCTGATGGAGGCTCCCTCGCCCTGCGGTTGATCTCCCTGTATATCTCCTCAGATTCACTTCTCCTCACCTCCTGCCTTGTAGAAAGTGGCTGCTTTTCTATTTGTGGAGTGGCAGCTCTTCTTTTCTGAGAGCTCTGGTTGAGTTCAGAGGTGTTCAGAATGATCTGATAGCCATGTAGCTGAATTCCTGGGGCCAGACGAAACTAGGGTCTCCTGCTCCTCTGCCAGCTTGGACTTGTGCAGTTCATTTTTTTGAAGCCTGTGTGACTTATTCTGAAAATGGACTCCCAAGATTCCACGAGGATATTCTTGAAAGCAGCCTGGACTCTGGAATGCTCTCTGTGTGGAACGCCAGCCACTCTGTCCCAGGCCCCGGGGACTGCGACCACCCTTCCTGTGTTTGTAGCTAGGTGTCTCTCTCTGGCTGCTGGGCGTCTGCCAGACACTCTTCTGTGATATGGAACAGACTGATATGGAACAGTCTTCTGCCTCCAGTAGGTTATCCAATAGGTGGGAAAAAAAATACATTTCCCAGAATCTCTTTCTGCCCTTATTTATAGCTCTTATCATGGGGACTGTATTCTCCAGCATGCATTGTGTGATTCCAAATACCCTTTTGCCTAACTGTTTCTGAGTATTGTGGTCTCTGGATGAATTTGGGAAGAAAGCATCTGGTTCACTAAGCACTCATGCAACAAATATTAACTGGAGAGTATGAGTTAAGCAGTATAATAGGCACTCGGGGACACTGAGGTGAATAAGACAGGTACATTTCAAAGAAGGAATTTACACAAAAGCAAATGGATGGGCGTGGCAATAAGGAAAATGGGAAATGCAGCATGGCGGCCTCACAAACAGAACCCACGAATGGTCAACCTTGAATATCTGAAATGGAAAATGAGACAGTGGAGAAAAATTGAAGGCATTCCCTTTGTAAAAGCAGGCTCATTTGTTCAGTTTTCAAAGCATAAAGCAAATTGTCTTCCAGCTGTGCTTTCGGTTTGTTTCTAGTAGACTTAGTGAACTGGGGCCTGAGGTCTGATAATGGCCCTCCGTGTCAGAGAGGGTGTAAGTCTTTGTCCTCTTTTTCTTTATTGGCATGGCTCTGCAGATCACTGGAGGAAGGATGGGACCAAATAATCAGATCTCTATTTCACATCAAACACAAACATATTTCAGAGAGATTAAAGATCTAAATGTGAAAGGCAAAACTTTAAAATATCTAGAATAAAATATCTAGAATGAAATTTGAAAGAGTATCTGCATGACCTTGGATAGAAAAATGCTTTTTTATGCAAGACATAAAGAAAACAAACCACAAAGTAAAATATTCATAAATTGCGTCAAAATTAAAATATCTGTGCATCAGGGGGATACCTTTCAAAAAGTGAAAAGGCAAACCCTGGATTGGGAGGAGACATTCACAGCACCTATGACCAAAAAAAGAATCGGTATCCAAAATTTATCAGAGAAAGCCTACAAATCAATAAGGAAAGGGGCAAACAGGCCGCTAGTAAAATGAGCAAAGGATCTGAGCAGGCCAGTCGCTAAAGAGAAAACCTGAAGGCCAATAAGTATTTGAAAAGATGCTTAGGGGGCGCCTGGGTGGCTCAGTTGGTTGAGCAACTGCCTTCGGCTCAGGTCATGATCCCGGAGACCAGGGATAAAGCTCCACATCAAGCCCCACATCGAGCCCCACATCGGGTTCCCTGCTAGGCAGGAAGCCTTCTTCTCCCTCTCTCACTCCCCCTGTTTGTGTTCCCTCTCTGGCTGTGTTTTTCTCTGGCAAATAAATACAATCTTTAAAAAAAAAAGATTTACTTATTTATTTGAGAGAGAGAGAGAGAGAGCACGAGCAGAAGGGGCAGAGGAGGAGGGAAAGAGAGTCTTAAGCAGACTCCTTGCTGAGCACAGAGCCTGATGCACGGCTCTATCACCGAGACACCGAGCATACGGCAAGGAAAGGGCTTATTCTAAAGACAGCCAAACGAGGAGACAGGAGGCTGGCTCAAATCTGTTTCCTGCACTAAGATTAGAGCACGTTTTTTTGTTTTTTGTTTTTTGTTTTTTTAATAATCCTGGGGTTGGAATTACGTACATATTGATGAAAAAGGTGGAGACATGTGTGGCCATTGGTGAGGAAAGAGGAAGCATGCACATTGTGCCAACATGTATGTAAAAGGCATCCCATGTTCCCTTTGGTGTAGACACTTAAGGTGGCAAAATTCACCTTCTGATGTCAGGAGTTATCTTAGGACAAGGAGAGAGCTCCAGGTATGCTCCTAGAGCCTGTATGAGCTGGATGTGGTCTGGGGCTCATTAACCTAAGGTAAGGAACGCAGGGCCACATTTACTCGTAGGCTGGAACTATAACTTTGACTGGATTCGTTAGTAGAGTCTAATAGCTAATGAGGGAGAAACAGATCTCTGAAAAATAAGCTTTACGTTTCCTGTTTGTTCCAACCTCAGTAACTCAGTGGGGTCTGGTTTCGTTTGTCTGACTTATTTCACTTAGTATCATACCCTCTGAGTCCATCCATGTTGCTGCAAATGGTAAGACATCATTTATTTTTTAAGGCTGAGTAACATTCCACCATATATATATGATATGTATCCCTCTCTGTCTCTGTCTCACACACACACACATATATGTGTATCACATCTTCTTAAATTTTTTTTAAAGATTTTTATTTATTTGACAGAGAGAAATACAGCCAGAGAGGGAACACAAGTAGGGGGAGTTAGAGGGGGAGAAGCAGGCTTCCTGCTGAGCAGGAAGCCCGATGTGGGACTCGATCCCTGGTCTCCAGGATCATGACCTGAGCCGAAGGCAGTCGCTTAACCAACTGAGCCACCCAGGCGCCCCACGTCTTCTTTATCCATTCATCAGTCAACGGGCAAGTAGGTAGCTTCCGTATCTTGGTTATTGTAAATAATGCTGCACTAAATGTAAGAGTGCATATAGCTTTTCAAATTAATGTTTTCATTTCCTCTGGGTAAATACCCAGCCCCAAAATTACTGGATTGCAGGGTATTCCCATTTTTATTTTTTTGAGGAGACTCCATACCATTTTCCCTAGTGGCTACACCAACAGAGGGTTCCTTTTTTTCTACATCTTCACCAGTACTTGTTATTTCTGGCCTTTTTGATACTAGCCATTCTGACAGGTGTGTGGTGATGTCTCATTGTGGTTTTGATTTGTATTTCCCTGATGCTGAATAATGTTTAGCATCTTTTCACAGTTCTAAGGCCATCTGTATATCTTTTTCAGAAAAATGCCTATTGAAAGTCCTCTGCCCATTTTTTAATTGGATGATGTAGGAGGAAGGTTGCTGTTGAATTGTATAAGTTCTTTATATATTTTTTTATATTAACCTCTTACCAGATTTATCATTTGCATATGTTCTCCCATTCAGTAGGTTACATTTTTATGATGTTGGTGGTTTCCTTTGCTGTGCAAAAGCTTTTTAGTTTGAGATATTCCCAATAGTTTATGTTTGCCTATGTTACCCTTGCCTGAAGAGACACACCTCGAAAAATGTTGCTAAGGCTGACGACGACCAAGAGATTACTGCCTATGTTTTCTTGTCGGAGTTTTGTGGTTTCAGGTCTCATATTTAGCCCTTGAATACATTTTGAGTTTATTTTTGTGTGTGTTATAAGGAAATGGCCCCGTTTCATTCTTTTGCATATAGCCGTCCAGTTTTCCCAGGACTATTTATTGAAGAGACTGTTTTTCCTCATTGTACATTCTTGCCTCTTTTTTCATAGTTTAATTGATCACATAAGGGTGGGTTTATTTCTGGTCTGTCTATTCTATTCCATCGCTCTATATGTCTATTTTTGTGCCACTACCAGACTGTTTTGATTACCACAGCTTTGTTGTATAGCTTGAAATCAGGTTCTAACCTCTATATAAATCTCTCTCGATTCCCCCAACTGGGCAAGTCATCACCCCCACTCTAAACCCTTTTCCCTTGTTTCCCCATCTCTTTTTTTTTTTTATTTTTAAAGATTTTATTTATTTGACAGAGAGAAACACAGCCAGAGAGGGGACACAAGCAGGGGGAGTGAGAGAGGGAGAAGCAGGCTTCCCGCCGTGCAGGGAGCCCGATGTGGGACTCGATCCCGGGTCTCTGGGATCATGACCTGAGCTGAAGGCAGTAGTTCAACCAACTGAGCCACCCAGGTGCCCCTTGTTTCCCCGTCTCTTTCCTGAAAGTGACCACTTAGGAGTTTTGCCACGTCTCTCTGGTTCTGTCCTTTTATCCTTTACACAGTTTTGCTCCCAAGGAGATGCTAGAAATGTAATCTGTTCTGAATTTCCCAGGTAAAGAAACAAAAGACTAGAGAGGTTGAGGGATTTATGCTAGCTAACATAGTGACAGCAGCCTGACTACAGAATGTCAATTTCTTTCTTTACTTTTTCTTTTAAGATCTATCTATCTATCATCTATCTATCTGCATGTAAACAAGAGAGAGATAGGTAGTGTGAGCACAGCAGGAGGACCAGCAGGCAGAGGGAGAAGCAGGCTCCTCACTGGGCAGGGAGCCCAATGCAGAACTGTATCTCCAGCCCCTGGGATCATGACCTGAGCCAAAGGCAGAAGCTTAACCAACTGCACCACCCAGGCATCCCTAGAATGCCAATTTCTGGATTCCCCTTCCCCACCATCCCCCCACACTATGCTGCTTTTCCTTCATGAACTAAACCGTAACTTCCTTGTGGGAAGAGAATGTGTTTTGCACTTTGTGTACACACCCATCCCCTCCAATACCCCCACCCCACATACCTTTCCCCTGCCTCACACCCTGTCTTGTTTTAGAAATATTTGTTGGTGATGGAAAGGCAGTCCCATTTGGAACTGCAGTATTTGTGTAGTCTCAAATATGAAAACAATTCTTTTTTCTGAGAGAAGGGTAACATTTCAACATGTAACTACTGGAGAGAAGCAGTAATAGAAGAGAAATGCATTTAAACACTCTTACATAGTCAAACAGCCCTCAGGAGCACAAAGAAAGGATACTGCTTCCCTTTGCCCAAGGCTATTTTGAGAAAGAAGATAGGAGATTAGTAATTTCTTCATTTTTCTGACTGTCAGATAATTCTGCTCAAAAATTCATTGCAGAGATCAGGTATAGTGACCATGATCCCTAGTTCAGCTAAAATGTATTGGGACCAATCATGTGCAAACTTGTGTTCGGCCAGAGAGGAAGAGTAAAAGTGAGAGCCTCACAGTTTAATTGGGAAAGACACTTGTAAAAATAACTCTACATCAAGACACACTGTCGAGGCACCTGGGTGGCTCCAGTCAGCGACGTGTCCGACTCTTGGTTTCGGCTCAGGTCAGGATCTCAGGGTTATGACCTCAGGGTTGTGAGACTGAGCCCTGTGCTGGGTGTGGAGCCTGCTTAGGATGCCCTCTCTCTACCCCTCCCTCCCCGCCCCCCTCCTGTGTGCAAGCTAGAACACTCTCTCTCTTTACCTCAAATAAATAAATAAATCTTTAAAAAAAAAAAAGACACACTCTCAAGGTGCCCTACTGGAGGGTCAAATATTAATGGCAGTAAGTGTTTGACAAATCATTCTACCTTACTAGTAATCACAGACAGACAAATTTACGTAATAATAAATATCATTATTCCTTGATCAAACTGGCAGTTTTTTTGTCATAAATCATAATGTCCAGTGTTGACTAAAGTTTGGGGCAGTGAGCTCTCACATACTGTAGAAGATCTTCTCAGGTGACAATTCAGAATTTTTTTAAGACCTTAAAAATGTACATCATCTAGCAATTCGATTTCCACAAGTAGACTTAAGTAAATCTGTTTTCCAAAGATTTTGCTACAAATATCCTCATTCTATGAGTATTTTACTTTTAATAGTGAAAAACTGGACACAATCTAAGTAAAGATAATAGCTAATATTTAATTGAGTATTTCCTATGTCCTAGACACTTGTTTGAACTTTACACACATTCATGCAGACCTCATAAAAAACAATATGGTGGAGATACTATTATTATCATCATTCCCATTTTACAGATGAAGGGCTGAGGCACACAGAAGTTATATAATCTGGCCATCTGGTAAGTGGAAGAGCCATGATTAAGCCTCAGCTGTCTAGTTCTAGTGTCCATGCTGCGAACCATTCCACTCCAATTCCTGCCCAAACTAAACAGCCAATAATAGCTATGGTTAAACATGTGTGTGTGTGAGGGGGCAGGACAGAGGGAAAGAAGGAGGAGGGAGGAGAGGAGAAAGGGGAGAAGGAAGAAGGAGGGGGTGTATGAATTATAGCACATATATAGGAATACTATGCAGTTATTAAAAATGATAATGCAAACTATACAGGCATACCTTCTTTTATTGTTGATTGCAGATACTGCATTTTTAAAAACAAATTAAAGGTTTGTGGAAATCCTGCTTCGAGCAAGTCTATTAGCACCATTTTTCTAAGAGCATTTGCTTGCTGTGTGTCTCCGTGTCACATTTTGGTAACTCTTACACTATTTCAAACTTTAAAAAAAAAAAAGATTTTATTTATTTATTTGATAGAGAGACAGCAAGAGAGGGAACACAAGCATGGGGAGTGGGAGAGCTCCCTCCCGCCTAGAAGGGAGCCTGATGTGGGAAACTCAATCCCAGGACCCTGGGATCATGACCTGAGCTGAAGGCAGGCGCTTAACAACTAAGCCACGGAACACCCCCCCACCATTTCAAACTTTTAAAATATTATTATTTTTGTTATGGTGTTTTGTGATCCGTGATTACACCTTGCTGAAAGCTCAGATGATGGTTAGCATTTTTTAGCAATCAAGTATTATTTAATGTACTTTTTTAGAAACATAATTCTGTTGCACAATTAATAGATTATGGTAGAATATAAACACAAATTTTATATGTACTGGAACATTAAAACATTCATTTGCCTCAATTTATTGTGGTACTTGCTTTATCGCAGTGGTCTGGAGTTGTGTTCTAGAACAGTGTCTTTAGAACTCTTTTGACATGGCCTCTATTAAGAAATAAACATTTGGGGCTCCTGGGTGGTACAGTCGTTTGGTTGTGGGACTCTTGGTTTCGGCTTAGGTTGTGATCCTAGGGTTGTGAGATGGAGCCTTGTGTCGGGCTCTACATTCAGTGTGGAGTCTGCTTTAATTCCTCTCTCCCTCTGCCCTCCACTCTCTCAAGTAAGTAAATAAATCTTTAAAAAAAGTAGGAAAGAAATATTTTGCATCACAAACATGCCCATCTATGACAGGTGGGGTGTAAGCTGGCTTCCACCAGGACAGCTGCGCTGGTTGTATATGGTGCATATCTCTTTTCCTATGTCATGGCAGTTCTTTTTTTTATTTATTTATTTATTTATTTATTTATTTATTGTTACTAAAATTTTTTTTTCCAGTGTTTCAAGATTCATTCCCCATTCCCCACACCCAGTGCTCCACGCTTTAGGTGTCCCCAGTACCCACCACCAGGCTCTCCCATCCCTCCACCCCCCTCCCTCCAAGTCCCTCAGTTTGTTTCTGTGTTCAAAATCTCTGTTGTTTCGTTTCCCTCCTTAGATTACCCTAGTTCCCATTTGCTTTCCTTCTGGTCATGGCAGTTCTTAAATTTTTGGAGTATCATATACGTTGTTTTACACACACACACACACACACACACACACACACAATCTGAAATAGAAGTTTCACGAAAACCACACTCAGTCTTACTAAGTGTGATGCAGTCTTATATCTTCTTTTCTCTTCTATTCCATTCTTAAAATTCTGGTTGTCAGCCTCTAGTTGAGTTCATCATCCTAAATTAATGTACCCATAATTTGAAACATTCTGGAAGAAAATCCTGGGGCTTGTAATACCTAAATTCTCCACAAGAAGGCACCCCAATTCTAGCCAGACAAGGTTTACACCAAAGGCTTCCCGGCTGGGGGTGGAGAGAGGGCAGGGATGTTGTCTTTTGCAGGACTCAACACAATGCACCAGGCACAAGGCACCTGGCCAAAGGATAACTCATCTCTTGACCATGAACCTTTCGAAAGGCGTGACATAAAAGTCTCTGCCCATTCTGACATGGAAACTGCAGATAGAAGTGATTGGCAGAGTGAAGGTGAAAATTCATGAGATGATGAGAAGCAGGAGGGTCATAATAATGGGTCAGTAATAAACCAAAGGTTCAGTAAGTTCAGGTTATGTTTGGAAGATAAAACTGAACAAGAAGATAGAAGGAGCTAAAAAGGATACCGGGAGCAGGGAAGCCTACGATAGGAAGAGGAGTTAGTATCATGGCATCAGAATATACTGGGGTGTGGTCACATGGACGGTGGCGCCAGCACCCCTGCTCTGGGTGACCCTGGAGCCTCCAGCTCGGTGCAGCCCCGTCATTCCTGAATCACCTTTCTAGGAGCCTCCTGGATCCCTCTATTCATGAGAGCCTGGGACCCTTAGAACAAACGCTTCCTCGGTGGGCTGACCCAGCAGCAGACCCAGCTATATTCCTACAAAGGAGACTAATGGAAAAAAAGCAAAAAAAAAAAAAAAAAAAAAAAGATGTTCCCAGCTTAAGTTAAAATGTTCCCATATTAAGTTTAAAAAAGTATAACACTTGAGAGCAGTTCTTGATAATGTAATTTTGTTTTAAAATGTATAACACAAAATCTGAAAAGATCTACAAGCTACTGTCAGTGGCTTTGACTGAATGATGATTTGGGAGCATACTATTTTTGTACACGCTTATTTTCTAAAATAATCATATACTAATTGTTGAATGTGTTAAGTGCAATGTTTATTAAAAGGAAAGACGGAGGGCACCTGGGTGACTCAGCTGGTTAAAGCCTCTGCCTTCAGCTCAGGTCATGATCTCAGGGTCCTAGGATCGAGGCCCGCATCAGGCTCAGCAGAGAGTCTGCTTCCTCCTCTCTCTCTGCCTGCCTCTCTGCCTACTTGTGATCTCTCTCTTTGTCAAATAAATAAATAAAATCTTAAAAAAAAAAAAGGAAAAGAAGGAAATTTAAAACGAAGATTTTTTTATGTATGTCTCTTTATTTTTTATTTTTGTTTTTATTTTCTTTTATTTATTTATTTTTAAATTCAGTTAATTAACCTATAATGTATTATTAGTTTCCAAGGTAGGGGTCAGTGATTCATCAGTCTTGTATAATACCCAGTGCTCATTACATTGTGATAACAGCACAGGGTTGCTGAATGTCTTCCAAAGGATGATGTGTTTTGGGCTGGGTCCCAGAGGCCTTTCAGGGTACAGGGGCCCTGAGAACTTCCCTCAAAAGGGCCACTGTGAATAAAGTCTGAAAGGCTAGTGCCCCCAGGGAATCCTGGGAAAATAGTGGGGGGCTGACTATAGCAGAGAGCACTCTGAGCTCTTAAAGGATATAAAAGTTTGAATATATTTGGTAGAAAGTGTTTTCTCTTTTTAGAATTCTAAAAATTATGCACTTTTTGATAGATACTTGAAATGAAGCGTAATAAACAACAAAAATATATCCAACTATCCAGCTGAAAAAATAGAACATGACTAATATCCTTGAGACCCTCATATACCTCTCTCCATCAAGTACCTGTCCTTCCAGAACTAACCAATCTCCTGAATTTGGGGTTTAACATGACCCTTAAGGTTTTACTGCAAATGTACACATCCTTAAAATGGAAGTGACAGCCAGGGGTGCCTGGGTGGCACAGTCGACTGAGTGTGGGTTTCAGCACAGGTCATGATCTTAGGGTTGTGAGATCAAGCCCTACCTCGGGCTCTGTGCTCAGCGGGGAGTTTGCTTAAGACTCTCTCTCCCACTCCTTCTGCCCCTCCTGCTATGCTCACTCTTGCTCTCTCGCTCTAAAATGAATATATAAATGAAAAAAAGTAGTAACATCTAACATTCTTTGAGTGTTTGCTCTTTGTAAGACACTTTTCTAAATTCTTTAGGTATTTTAACTCTAATCTACACAACAACCAGAAAGGGTAAATACTGTTATTAACATCCCAATTCAGCAGTTGACTGACCTGAGACACAGAGAGGTTACGTGACTTACTCAAAGTCACACAGCTAGTACATGGCAGGACCTGGTTTCAAGCCCCAGCAGTTTGCTCTAGCTTCTGTACCCTTAAACTACTTATTCTCCCCACTCTTAACAGTATATTGCCATTCTCTCTATTTCTGAATCATTCACAACTAGAATCCCGCTGTGTTATTTCTATTTCTCCAGAAGTGCATTCCCAGATGTGGATTTTAATGAGATCAGTTTCTTTGGGAGGTGAGCCACTGTACTAGTCAGGGTTCTCCAGAGAAAGAGAACTAATGGGATATATAGAGATAGATATAAGAGTAGATTTATTTTTATTATAGCAATTGGCTCACATAGTTATGGGAGCTTGGAAGTCCCACCATCTGCCGTCTGTGAGCTGCAGATCCAGGAAAACCAGTGGTGTAATTCAGTCTGAGTCCAGGGGCCTGAGAATCGGGACCTCTTGGGTAAGTCCTGAGTCTGAAAGTCCAAGAATCAGTAGCACCAATGTCCAAGGGCAGGAGAAGATAGATGTCTTAGCTCAAGCAGGGGGTACGTTTGTCCTCTACCTGCCTCTTTGTTCTGTTCAGGTCCTCGAAAGCTTGGATGATACCCACCTGCTTTGGTGGCAATCTTCTTGGCTCAGGCTACCATTAAAACACCTTTCTCGGGGCGCCTGGGTGGCTCAGTGGGTTAAAGCCTGCCTTCAGCTCAGGTCATGATCTCAGGGTCCTGGGATTGAGCCCCACATCGGGCTCTCTGCTCGGTGGGGAGCCTGCTTCCCCCCTCCACCGCCTGCTTCTCTGCCTACCTGTGATCTCTCTCTCTCTCTGTCAAATAAATAAAATCTTAAAACAAAACAAAACAAAACAAAAACCACCTTTCTCTTTCAGAGACATTCTCCCAGACACACCAGGAAGTGTTTTACCAGCTCTCTGGGGCATCCTGAAGTCAGTGAAATTGACATATGCAATTAACCATGGCAGCCACACAACTGCAGAAAGGGGATAGAAAACTGAAATAAGGAAGGAAAAGCCAAACAAAGAAGTTACAACTTTGGGCAACTACATCTTAGTCACACTAAGAGCCAGAGTAGAACAGACACTAAAGATTTCTCCCACCCAAAGGGGGAGTGAACCAGAGTATTAATACAGCAATTCGTGACCCTTATGGGCTAAGGCCTGGCTCCCTGGATGGTGTTCATTCCTGGGCACCCTGGCCTGCCTTATGCACAGACAGAATGAGCTTTGGAAAGAAACTCCCCTGAGCGAGTGTTGCAATGACTGACAGAGGCTTGGACTGACCTGCGCTGACATGGTCAGGCCTAAGAGGGTGTGAGCAGGAAGCTTCTAGTACCTTGTCACATACAAGGTGAACAATTCTGCAATTTGCTTTTTTTTTTTTTTTTCTTGCATGCTGCTCACTGCTGTGGTCGTGAGCTTCATCCCTGTTGGCCTGCTGATACATGTAAATTGTGGTTCATTCATTTTCACTGCTATATTCCATTCTAGGACTATGTTCCATTTATTTATCTCTTTTTCCTTTCTTCCTTCCTTCCTTCCTTCCTTCCTTCCTTCCTTCCTTCCTTCCTTCTTTCCTTCCTTCCTTATTATATTTATTGCTTTGACAGAGAGAAACACAGCGAGAGAGGGAACACAAGCAGGGAGAATGAGACACATAATAAACAACAAAAATATATCCACTATCCCAAGCAGGGAGCCTGGTGTGGGGCTCAATCCCAGGACCCTGGGGTCCTGACTTGAGCTGAAGGCAGACGCTTAACGACTGAGCTACCCAGGTGCCTCTTTTTATCCCTTCTTTAGTTAACAGACATTTGGGCTATTTCCACTTTTTTGTTCTTAGAAATAATGTTACCTTCTTTTGCAAGTCTCCTGTGGCACCTGTCAAGAGCTTCTCCTCTATGCCTAGGTGTAGAACTGTTGGGGTAGGAAGTCTCTGCATCCTGCCCTTTACCACGTAATGACTACAGCATTTGTTCCAGTGGAAGTTCCAGCAGCAGCGTCTCAGATCTAATGTTTCATATCTTTGCTCAAAATGATATTGTTAGATTTTTCATTTTTGCCAGGCTGGTGGGACTAAAGTGACATCTCTTCATATTTTTGGGAGGATACACACACACTTACATGCACACGTGTGTGCACACACACACACGTTTTTTAAAATTTAAAAGTCATGTGGGTTCAAGTTCAATTTTGGTCTCTGTCATTTTTTTAAGACTTTATTTATCTGTTTGAGAGTGAGAGAGAGAGCACGAGCAGAGGGAGGGGGAAACGGAGAGGGACAGGGAGAAGCAGACTCCCCGCTGAGCAGGGAGCCCAATGCAGGGCTCGATCCCTTGAGTACAGGATCATGACCTGAGCAGAAGGCAGACACTTAACAGACCGAGCCGCAGAGGCACCTTTGATCTCTGTCATTGCAGTTTAAATTGTGGAAGAAAGATGGGAAATGACACTTGAAGTTTTGACTATAAATGAATGAAATTGTCTTGCTGACATAGTTTGTATGATGGTTCATTTTATGTCAGCTTGACTGGATCATCCAGATATCTGGCTAAACATTATTTCTGCATGTGTCTGTGAGATGAAATTCGTGTTTGGATCAGTGGGCTCAGTGAAGCAATTTGCCCTCTCCAAGGTAGTAGGCATCATCCAATCTGCTGGGGGCTTGAAGAGGATGAAAAAATGGAGGAAGGACTCAGCCTTTCTCAAGTACTTGGGCTGGGACATTGATGTTCTTCTGCCCTTGGCCCTCCTGGTGCCCAGACCTTCAGATCTGAATTAGAACCCACATCGTTAGCTTTCCCTGTTCTCAGACTTTTAGACCAGGACTGATTTATATCATCAGGTTTCTTGAGTCTCCAGCTTGCAGGCAGCAGATCATGGGACTTCTCAACCTTTCTAGTTGCATGAGCTTATGTTTTATTTTACATTAGATATTCAGAGGTTCTGCTCTTATCACTCCTTTAGTAGGTGGGATGGAAAAATACCATGCTGGGCATTAGAGATGAGATTTCTTCATTTGTGTATTCTGAGAGTTAATAGCTTTTCCCCAAATAGCGGCTCAGTAACAGATGTCTGATCTTACCATAGGGATTGTCAGGGAAGCCAGCCAACAGGAGGTGGTGCTAATATTTTCACTAGGGAGAATATAAATGACTTTCTAAGAAGGAAAAATAAGTGTGCTGTTGGTTGTAAAGGATTTCTTTATCTTGGTTGTTATTTATTTAATTTTTTCTTCCCGATCTTAACATCTTTCTTAAAAAACCAAAACCAAAACCATAGAAACCAAGTTCTTCCCTACTCTGTAACAGTCTATGTATTTTTTGAAAAAGTCAGAAGTGAGAATGACAACATGTGAACTTTTTAATTATTGTGTGTGTTTTTTTTGTTTTGTTTTGTTTTTTTTAGCTTTTCTCTATTTTTACAGTGAAAAAGTTAATTTGGTAAATTTCCCATAGTTGGCAAGAGACATCATAGATATTTTAAACAATGCCATTTGCTCCTTCAGATGTTTATTGTTCATGCTAAACCTGCATTTCTTTTTTTTTTTTTTAAAGATTTTATTTATTTGACAGAAAGAACACAGCCAGAGAGGGAACACAAGCAGGGGGAGTGAGAGAGGGAGAAGCAGGCTTCCTGACGAGCAGGGAGCCCGATGTGGGACTTGATCCTAAATCTCCGGAATCATGACCCGAGCCGAAGGCAGTCGCTTAACCAACTGAGCCATCCAGGTGCCCCAGTGAATTTCTTTTTTTAAAAAGATTTATTTTCATTTATTTGAGAGAGAGTGTGCATGATGTAAGGGGGATGGGGGAGGGGCAGAAGGTGTGAACCTGCAAGCAGACTCCCGGCTAAATGTGGAGCACTAACCCAGGACTCAGTCCCATGTCCCCAAGACCACAATCTGAGTCAAAACCAAGAGTTGAATGCTTGACGGCTGAGCCACCCAGGCATCCCTGAACCTGAATTTCCAAGCAATAAGATCATCATATTCCTGTGTAGGCATCCTTAAAAAAAGGAAAGTGATGTTATTCTAAGAAAAGGAGTGTGATTACCCCACGGTTATGTTTTTTTAGGTGGCACTGTTAAGTGGCACAGACAGGAGCCTCAGAACAGCTAGAAGCTTCGGACTGGGGTGTGTGCTGCTATGCACACAGTACCAAAAATACCTACGGACAACAGGGAGACTATCTTTGTGAAAAAGATCTTACCCCACCCCCCACCCCCCAAAAAGGCAAAGTATCCAAAGTTACTCCGTAAAAGCTAATATAACTGCTCTGTGAACTATGGTACATTTATATTTTTCTCTTTCTCCCCTTTAATTTTTGGCCTCCTCTCTTAAGATCAAAGAGTCCCATGATTTTCATGCTGAAGACCCTTAAAAAGTTACTTATTCTATTGTGCTCATTTCATATCGAGGAAATGGAAACTCTTAAGGTTAAATAAACACGGAATGTGACACAGTTCATGACAAAGTCCCTGCCTGGCTCACACTTTTCTGAATCTAAATGCCTGAACGTTAAAAAGTTTATTCAAAATCATCAGGAGTAGTCTAGACCTCATGTGAAATTATTACAAAAAGTAACTGTCATTCCCATTCGTTTTTCCTAAGTTTTCTTAAGAGATGTATTATAGTTCAAAACCTGAAAAATACTTGGTCCTTGCATCTTTATTTTCAAATTTCTAATTCATAGACTTAAAAACAATGTGTGTGCACGCGCGTGCACACACACGCATGCACATGCACATGAACATACACACACACACACACACACACACACACAGTTTGAAACCCAGAAGGTACTGTAGTTACAGTGAAGGACTGACCTGCTCAAAATTCTGTTTTTTCTTATTGGAGAGGATTGGCCGAAGTTGGAAGTTGGCCTATTTGTTTCGTTCAATTTCTCTGTGCGGTCGTCGCACTTTCACTGTTGCACTTTCACGTTGAGAACGGCGTCTCAGCTGTGTGCAAGAGACAGTTGCTTCAGATTTTATCCGCTTTAGTATGCTACATTTGTTGTTTAAACCCCCCCAAATTACTTTTTATCCGTTTGTAGCTCATTCCAGTAAATCACACTTCAGATTATAAACGTCAATTTCTCCTGCCATAACTCATTCAATTCTCATATAACAACCCTGAGAGGGAATTTATTTTCCTTATTTTTTTTTAACACATGTAAATCTGAGCCTCTGAGATTTGCTCAGAGTCACAGTTCTCTAGTACACATCAGCCTTATTCAAAGTAGAGAGTTCCAAATAAAGTGTCTGTAGGAAATAGTATTATACTAATGCTAATTTTCTTAGGTTCGATAAATAAATGTACCATAGTTGTGTAAAATATTAACATTGGAGAAAAGCAGGTGAAGAGTATAGACGGGAACTCTAGTATCTCTCTAACTTTTTAGGAAATCTCCAAGTACTGCAAAACTTAGACTTAAAAAAAATAGGTCCTTTAATTAGCCTCAGATTTATTAACATTTTAGATCTGGCAGAATACAACCTTTCTGTTTACAGATAAGGAAACTGGTGCTCAAGCTGATTGTCGTAAGCTCACCAGACCACATCCCAATGACTAAGCTGGTTCTTTCACAACACCTGCCCGGTTTGCACAGCCCATACAGAAATCACATGCTTCGATTAAAAAAATATTTTCAGCAAGTCCACAGAGCCCATCTCCTCTTGTGGGCACATGCAGAATGATATGTATAATCTGCTGCAATGCCTAAATTCATTATATTTGTGAATCAATCTTATCACATGACTATTCAAACTATATGTACCTGCAAAGGCCCCCAGCAGTTCCTGCCATCTGGCCCCGGGATGTCAGAAGACACCTGCTCCCTTACTCTTGCTTTTGGGCTGCTTTTCATTATACCACAGCCTTTCTGCCAACTGACTTCTTTCTTCCCATTTACCTTTCTTCTTGGGTCCATCGAATGAGGTTGTGAGGGCAGCCCTCAGGGCAGAATTCTGAAGATGTGGGTTTCTCCTCATCCCTACTATTTAAGAGACCTTTTCCAGTTAGAGATGCCTGGGTGGCTCAGTCCATTAAGCATCTGACTCTTGATTTCCACTCAGGTCATGATCTTGGGGTTGTGGGACTAAGCTCTCTGGCGGGATCCGCACTCACTACAGAGCCTGCTTGTCTCTTTCCCTCTGCTTCTCCTCTGCCTGTGCTCGCTCTCTCTCTCTCTCAAATAAAGTCTTAAAAAAAAAAAAGAGAGAGAGAGAGACATCTCGGTTCGATAAGACTGACGCACAAATTACCTGACATGCACTCCTTTCAGTTTTGAGTTCTGGAATCAAGGAGAAGCACACTTCTTCAAAATTGTGGTCTGTGATCTTACCTAAGTGAGGTTATTAACATTATTCTGTTCCCCAGAAAATCTTGTGTGTATATAACTTCTTTATTCCCTTTACAAGCCACCTCACTGAACAGGTGTTAGAATATGAATTTTTCCTTCAAGTCTGTTCTTTCCCTTGGACTGTGAACACTGCTTCTCTCCTTACCATCTCCTGACCTAGTTTTGGTTTCTGAAAACTGTTGCCCTTGGCTATTGAAGGATCATGTGATGCCAGCGAACATATATGAAGAAGCAAAAAAAAGAAAGAAAAACAATACGAAAGCACAAATGCATTATTGCCAGTTTTTCTCTTCCAGCAAATGTATGGAACTGAAAAACCATTGCAGAAACAATAGAAAGTTTTAAAAATAACAACTCTGCTTTTATATATTTTTTAAAGATTTTGGTCATTTTTAAATGTTTTTTTTTTTTTTTTAAGATTTTATTTATTTGACAGAGAGAAACACAGCCAG
This sequence comes from Spilogale gracilis, assembly GCA_004023965.1. NCBI lineage: Eukaryota > Metazoa > Chordata > Mammalia > Carnivora > Mephitidae > Spilogale > Spilogale gracilis. The sequence continues at coordinate 24,289 of PITA01004228.1, forward strand.
AGAGGGAACACAAGCAGGGGGAGTGAGAGGGAGAAGCAGGCTTCCTGCCGAGCAGGGAGCCCGATGTGGGACTCGATCCTGGGTCTCCAGGATCATGACTTGAGCCGAAGGCAGTGGCTTAACCAACTGAGCCACCCAGGCGTCCCGATTTTGGTCATTTTTAAAAAGTAATCTCTATCTGTAACATGGGGTTCGAAGTCACAACCCTGACAGAGCCAGCCAGATTTTCATATTCTTTCTTTCTTTTTTTTAAAGATTTCATTTATTTTTTTATTTATTTGAGAGAGAAAAACACAGCCAGAGAGGGAACACAAGCAGGGGGAGTGAGAGAGGGAGAAGCAGGCTTCCCGCCGAGCAGGGAGCCTGATGTGGGACTCGATCCCCGATCTCCGGGATCACGACCTGAGCTGAAGGCAGTCACTTAACCAACTGAGCCACCCAGGTGCCCTGTTTTGCTCATTTCATCTTATTTACAAAAGTAAAAACTGAGGCTCGCTAGGCTTGAGCAACTTTCTGAAATTCATGGACCTAGTAAGGGGTAAGTCAGGATTCAAACCAACATGTTTGCACTCCGAAGTCTAAGCCATTGACTTGTCAGATCCTAGAGTGAGGATACCCAGTGGGGCCCCAGATCCAGTTACCTCACCCGATGGCCTGTCCATAAACGAGTGGTTCTCAGGCTGTACACCAGACATACCTGGGGAGCTTTTAGCACTATTGCCCTCCTCTTAGAGATTCAGATGTAACATTCAAATGTAACCATTCCGTGTGGTGCCAGGTATCGGGGCACTCCAAAACTCCAAAGATTTCACTGTAGAGACAACAGAAGAGGAGAAACACAAACCATAAACGAAATGAAAGAGTTATTTAACTTCAGAAATTACTTCATAAGTTAAATGTCTCCTGCCACATCGTGGTAGTCCATCAGTATAAGTTAGAAGTGAAGCCACGGTCGTAGACCAGCTGGCTCTTGCAATAGTGACAAGAGGAAAAGGGTAAGAACAGAGCCCTGGGGTGGGGTGAGGGGGGACAGTATTTAAGACATGTGTAGAGAAAGAGCTGAAGAGCTATCATACAGTCTACTTCCAGGATCTTTTAAATGCTAAGTGCTGCCAAGTAGCCATGTAGGGGAAGGCCTGAAAACCCACGAAATCAGCTCCAAGTCCTCATGGAAACGTTCACGGAGAGCCATGTGGGTAAGGCAGATTCCAGTGATGGAGGCAAATGTGGGAGGTAAGGAAGTGGATACAATCTATATGGAACTTTTTACGGAAATTTTGGCTTTAAAAATATAACTGTGTTTTTAGCTGTAAGCACTGGAACACCCAAATAAAAGTGACTAAAGCAATAGAGACTCTCCTGTTGCAAACACACACACACACACACACACACACACACACACACACACACACATTGTAACAAGGTGGGAGATTCACAGATTCTTGTTGGCTTTTCTGGGATACTCTTGGCCACCCTTTGTGTTCATGAGATGGTAGAAGCATTGTCATATATGACGTCCTCACATGAAAACATCTAAGGAATAGGTCTCCTCTTCTGCCTCTCCTTTTATTACGGAGGAAACCCTCCTGAAAATCCCCAGCTGACTTTCTCTAGTGACTCATTGCTCTGAACACTCACATACCCTTCCCCTAGCTACAAGGGATTGTCAACGAGTGAACATCCAGCATTTTGTCCTTTACATTGGGAGGTAGCCTCTGCTTTTAAAGAAGAAGGCAGGGGTGTGGGGGGGGAGGCTCTATAGAGCCTTGCACAGAGGGTATGAAGAGAGCATAGTAACCAGAGGTAGATGTGGCTTAATGCAAGTTCTCTGCTTGTTTGTTTTAACATGGTTGAATCTGGACATGCTTAAATGCTTTTCATAGAAAAAACATAATCATAATAGTGAGACCCCCATGATGGTGGGACTCATGGGAGGTAAAACATGAGAGATGGACAGGGGTCTCTTCCATTCTAATTGGAGGGAAGGAGAAATGAAGACGGTGGATACTACATGTGTTAGTTTCCTGGGAAATGGAGGGGACCTCCAACGATGGCTTTGGTTTCTTCCTTGCAACGTGGGTGGCTGAGTTATTTGCAAGGGTAAGCTGACACAAGACACAAGAGAGGGTTGCCCAGGTAACACAGGATTTCCAGCTGGTTTTAAGGGTGTGGTTGAGGTTGGCTGTCCTGAGTTTAAAATTATTTTAATTATGGACTTTCATGATTTTTTTTGTTTTTTTTTTTTTTGCTCCAGCTGCACTAGACATCCAGCCATGGATATTGAGATGGCAGAATAATGACTTTCTCAGGGGACTTTCTGCAAAGTTGTGATAAAATAAATGGAACAAGGGAACTGAAGACATTGTCAAAAGAGCAATTTTACTGATAGCACACACAATCTGAATGGGAAGGAAGTGAAAACAGGGGAGTAGATCCACTGGGAGAAATTCAAGGGACCAAAGAATCAGAGCCCCTGAAGTGACCCAGGGACTGATGTAGAATGAATAAATTGGCAGGATTGGAGGATAAGGCTTAGTAAGTGGGCTGGCTTCCTGGCTTCTTTCAAACAGATGTGTTTATGCCATCCACAATGTTGCATTAGAATGGGTGGCTTTTTTTTTTTTTTTTTTTTAAGATTTTAGTTATTTATTTGACAGAGAGAAACACAACTAGAGAGGGAACACAAGCAGGGGGAGTGAGAGAGGGAGAAGCAGGCTTCCCGCCAAGCAGGGAGCCCGATTAGGGGCCTGATCCCGGGACTACGGGATCATGATCACAGCCAAAGGCAGTTGCCCAACCAACTGAGCCACCCAAGTGCTTAAGTACAATGAAGATCAAGAAGTGAAAAGCTACCGTATTAGAAGGGTCATCTAATGGCCTGAGGAACAACTTGTAAAGATGGAAGTGAAAGAAAGAAGTTTCAAACTGCAATGTGCATATGAATTCCCTGGGGAATCTTATTAAAATGAAGATTACAATTCAGCATCTCTGGGATGAGGATTAAAGCTCTGTAGTTAAAACAAGTTACCAGGTGAGGCCGATTTGTTCGTCCAGGAACCACCCTTCAGTGAGACAATAGATAATCCCATCATTGTCTTCTACACATACTCTCTTCTTTATTTAAATAAGCCCCTTTGAAGGGGAGTGCAACTTAGAAGATACCCATTGTCCCTGGTCTTACCCGTTGGCTGGTTGGGGTGGAGGACCTGAGGCAACAGGAAACCACCCATAATACGAACTCAGCTGATTGAAATTTCTCATGAGATTCTGAACTAACAAAATAGAGACTAAGCTGCAAACCAGTGGTGGGCAGTGTCTCTATAGATCTATTTTCCCCAGATTTAGCAGCAAAACAAGCTTAGGCCACATGTCACTTGAAATTTTGAGTAGTAGTAATGATAAGGAAGCTGGTTCTTAGGAAAAAGAATGGAGCAGAGGCATAGAAAATTAGTGAGACAGAAGAACAAGAAGCTCTAAGGAAAAGGGATGGTTGTTTCCAACTCAACCTTCCTCCTCAAATAAACCCTATGGAGATATCTAGCCTCTCTGGCCTGCCCTCTTGACTTTTCTCCTCACATTGGCTAAATCATACTCCTCTTCGGTTCTTGATTTAGAAGGCTCCTTGAGGAAGCTTTCCCTGTCATATGAAGTGGGTGGGTGCCCTCCTGTGTATCCCTATAGCACCCCTTGGAGTCCTGATCATAGCAATCATCACCATTATGACAATCACTATTTGGATATTTATTTGCCAGATGTCTTGTATATTTGCTACTAAATTTTTTTTTTAAAACCGGTTGAGGGCAGATATTCTCTACTTCAAAGCTTGTGCTCTTAGGCAATGTATCTTGCCTGTGTCTTCCTTGATCACATATTACCCTGTCTGGTGGTTGGCTGATTCAGAGCAGGCTCTCAGAGGTATTTGTTGAATGAATGTGGCTGAATGTGAGTGACTGAGGTTATTTGTTAAGCCCATCGACCTTCTATCAGAACTGGTTGCAGGATTACATAGCATTCCTGTTAAAAACAAAAAATCCTGGGCCGCCTGGGTGGCTCGGTGGGTTAAGGCCTCTGCCTTCGGCTCAGGTCATGATCTCAGGGTCCTGGGATCAAGGCCCACGTTGGGCTCTCTGCTGGGCAGGGAGCCTGCTTCCTCCTCTCTCTCTGCCTGCCTCTCTGACTACTTGTGATCTCTCTGTCAAATAAATAAATAAATAAAATCTTAAAAAAAAAAATCCTGCACATAAAGATCACTCATGAAATATATAACTAGTCGATTAGATATGCAACATACTTCATTCTACTCAGTGTTGCAAATTTCAGATTAATAGATTTCTGGTTCTTAGTCCATCCCCTCCTAATCCCTTGACTTAAACCGCTGAAAGACCACCTGAATCTTTGCTTGGGCTGTAAATGTTACACCGCTACAGCGTTCCAATGTGGGTTCTCCCCGCATATAAGCATTGTGAGAGCGCTCTTTAACCTCGGAGCTGCAGTGTCCAGCGAACCTAGCCTGTTCCGTTTGTTCCCTAATACTTATGATTCCAAATGTGGTGACACTGCGTTACCTCTAAGGCCTGTCCACCTCCGCCTCTCTATGCTCTAACACCGTGAAAAGAGGCCGACACACGAAGCACACTCTCTGTGGCTGCAAACATGCTTAGTCAGCACAAGCCCTAATAGCATGAGTGTGCAAGTCAAAGAAGTACCTTGCCAGTGTCACGTGCCGACTGTTTCTTTAAACGCCGCGGGATCCCTATTGCAGAACAAAACAAGAAAAACATACAAACAACCGTAAATCAAATTTCTCAGTGACCCGCGTTGAGTTTCAGTGGAGCAATACTTGGGTGATTAAAACAGGCTGGTTGTTTTAAAGATGTTTTCAGTCAATTACAAAGCTATCTTCAGAGAGATTCTGTACTCACGTGGCTCGCGCAGACACTAATTACTGAGAGGCCAAGAAACGTGCAGCTAGGGGAACTGGCCGCCCCAGCGGGAATAAAGTGGCACCTCCAGAAATAAAGCTCCGCAGCCAATGCGGCGCCTCGGCCCGCGGGATTGGCTGCCCTGGCGGTGACGTCGCCTGGGCGGGCCAAGTCGGTTTGCGACAGAGGCCCCGGGTCCCGGCCGGGGGAGCCGACGAGAGGGTTTCGCAGCTCCGCGCTGGGCCCTCGAGCCCGCTCTCCGTCCGCCGGGAAGGTTTCTTTCTTCTCCCCGCGTCTCGTCCGCGTCCCAGAGTCTTTGGCACCGAATCCCGACGGGTGTGTGAGCTAGGGAGCTGCGGACCCCCGCGCGGCCAGGACGGCCCAGCGCCAGGGCGGCAGGGGACGCCGAGGTTTGGCCTGCGGGTGCGGGGCGGTTCCCGGGGCGGGGGGTGGCCAATCTGTGCGCGACCGAGGCGGGATTTTCTCTTCTCTTGCTCCGCCCGGGGGTGCTCTAAGCCGCGGCTCCGGAGGAGAAAGAGCGGAGGGGAGCTGCGAGAAGCACGACGGTGCGCGGGGAGATGAGGCGAATGAGGGGGATCGAGGTTCCTGGCGCGGCCGCGGCTGCGACGTGCAGCTGCAGCCCTGGGGGAGAGGCCCGCGGAGCGCTCGGCTGGGGCAACTTCACTTTTCCCGCCGCTCGAGAATTGGAGCGGGGAGAGGTGCCGAGGACTTGGAGAGGGGCTGGTAATGAAGTCTTCACTGGAACCCTCCACCTTTTCGAGCGTGGAGGTTATTGGTGCCCAAGAGAATATTGAGAAAGCTTGGGGGAACAATCGTGTAAAGAAATGCGGCGGTGAGGGGTGGGACTTGCGGGTACCCCCGGGAGCGCGCGTCCGCGGATTTGTTTGCTGTGCTCGCTGCAGCGCCCAGCGGGCCTGAGCGCTGAGATTTGGGGAAGTGGGAGCCGCGCGGGCGGGGCGTCCTGAGGAGAGTCGGCCACGCGGTGTCTGTTTCCTTTCACTTCCTGCAGCAGCTGCCCACTATGAGGAGGGCAGCGGGCCTCGGGCCGAGCGGCCGGGTCGCCCGGGCCTGAGCGCCCACCCGCCGCCGCCGCGGGGACCTCCCCGACCCACCCGCGCGTTCGGCCATGAGCTCTCGGTGAACACGCGGCGTGGGCAGTCGTGGACCCGACCCTTCGAGAGGTAATGCTGGCTCAGCTTTGAGTGGCCTGGGAGAGTGAAGAAACCCAAAAATGGAGGACTTTTCTACCAGGACCTATGGAACCAGTGGCCTGGACAACAGACCTCTGTTCGGAGAGACGTCGGCCAAGGTGAGTGTGGACCTGGATTCCGGGCTGGGGATGTGTGCGTGTCTGTGTGTGTCTGCCCTCCCGTCCAGAGCCCTGGCTGCGGTCCCTGAAGGTACTTGTAAGAGGAGAGAGCTGGTTCTTCAATCCTGCTTCCCTCTTAAGATGTTTGTCCTGCCACTCGGCTAGCTCGCTCCCTCTTCCGGACTGGATTGGCCCCGCAGCCCTGAAAGCGTGGGTGGGGAAAAGTTTAGAACGTTCCAGGCTGGTGGGGGCCCTTCCGGGGAGTACGGAAGCCTCTCCCGGAAGGGGAGTTGGAGGTGGAGTGCTAACCTTCAAGAGGCTTCAGGTGTGTAAACTAAAGCTTCCGCAAGAAAGAGCCCCGGAGAGGTGCTTCTGATGAGTATCTGGAAACATTAAGGGTTTACTGCGGAGGCAACCAAGCAAAGAGAAGAGGCTTGATAGGAGGCTTTCTTCCATGGCAGTCTGTTCAGGGAAGGGATCAAAAGGTCTCTGGATCTAAACAAGCTGTAGTACCTTATTTTTTAGCCTTTTTAAAAAAGTGTAATACCTTCTTACAGGCTTTACCATGTGATGTTCTGGACCAGAAATTGAAGAGAACTCTTTTCCTCTATTCTGCTTCAACTTTGAGTCCTTTTACCAAGATGAGCCTGTTTTTTCCCTCCCACCTGGAGTGGTATTGGTGACCTTTGACCCCTGACAAAGCCCTTAAAAAAAAAAGATTTATTTATTTATTTTAGAGATAGCACAGGAGTGCATAGCAGGAGGGGGAGAGAGGTGACAGAGTTCTTACAGGCCTCTCAAAAAGTAGGGCCCGCCAGGAGTCCAGAACTTCTTGGGTTTTTCAGCTTTGGGGGGACTTCTGACAGAAAGGATAGGAACTTGTACACCTGGCAGGGTGGGGTGTAACCCTGAATTTGGAAGCTGCCATCCTTCTGCAGGTCTACTCCTTGATTTTTTTTTTTTTTTTTCTTTAGAATGCCTTAGCAAGAAAATATTTTAAGCTTGATCTTTAGGAATGTGCACATTGTTTATTTTGTGGCTTTGCATGTCCCAGCTCACATTGCACATGGTTTGAGAAGCATGGTTGTAGTTGGTTAGATGTTCCTATTTCTACTACAGTTATTAAGTGTTATGTGATAGGGCCCTCATGGTTCAAGGAACACAGTTTGGTGGACGAAATAGAGAAACAAATGTGATGGATCTGTGTTATGACAGGACATAGAAGGGGCGTGTTGCGGTACTCAGGAGAAACTGGTCACTTTTGTTGGGGAAGTTTAGGGAAGATCTTGGATGGCTTTTCCATTCAGAGTTTCTGGTAGCCTTGGCCTTGCACGTATGAATGCCCCTAAATTGGGGTTTAACAAGAAGAGGATTTGGGGCCTGGAGAGTAGAGACAGCCTGCTGCATGAAGGTATTGGACCCAGGGCACCTGAGTCTCCAGTTGTGCCAAGAGCTAGGAGGTTCAGTGTCTCTGTCACATGCCTTGGTACACAGATTGGGCTTCTGGGTGTTGTAGACTTGTGACTTCCTTTAAAAACCCCACAGCACCTTAACACTGAGGTGGATGACTTGAAAATGGATTTGATTTAAAGTGACATTGAGAAATACGGATGTTTTTTGACTTGCTTGGGCCCAAACAGTGAATGACTGTAAGTTTTCTGTTGCCTGTGGTCAACCTGAAACCCATCCTAGAACTTGACTATTGGAAATGTTTCTTTCTGTTGCCTGCTTATTTAGTCTAAGAATATATAGGCCTGGCATTACTTAGGCAACTTTGGGCGTTATAACAGTAGGTTCAGCTACTCAGAGACTAAGAATAAGGTACAATTCCACATATCAAAATTTAGTTCCCTCTGTAAGGCTGACAAAATGATTGGACATAGAGAAATTATTCAGAATGAGAAAGGAAAGAGACCATTGGTCTGAGAATGGGAGAAAACATCCCGCGTCTTGCAGATTGAGATGTCCGGTTTGAAGAAGGAGAGACCGAGGTCTTTAATGACTGCAGGTAGTTTCACTGGAGGATGTGTGGTGGGCTAGGCGCAGGACCTGGGCCAGACACGCTGCAGTGGAGCCATTCCTGTGGAGAGCAGTCACTGCCGGAGCAGGCTGGATCCCTGCGGGCCCGGAGAAACCCTTCACTGGCCCCCGGTGCAGGTATTCCCAGGCCGCTCTCTTTCAAATGCCAGGAAACTGGACACAAAAGCCACTGTGACACTTAGTATTAACGAGCTACCATTTCGGAGAAGAAAATCCAGCAAGGGGAAAGCCAACTTCCCGTCCTAGTCTGTTAGATGCTCTGAACTTTCAGCCGTCTTGATTGCCGTAGAACAAATGACCAGATACCGCCCTTCAATTTTACTTTTATCTTTGTCTTTTAGTCTCTCAATTTTAAATCTAGAGCTGTAGGTCCATGGTCTGCCTCTAAGGCAATGATGACCGAAAACCTGCAGAGCAGAGGTCCAGGGAAGTTGCTTTTCCTCTGTGCCCTGCAGCATGCTCGGCATTCAGCCTTTCCCACTAGGGCATCCCGTTCCTTTGCAAGGTGTGCGTTGTGACTTCTGTTTTATAACTGAGGAAGCTAATCCACTTAATCACACCACTCGTTCTTCCCTGGTGATGTTTGAACAACTCCCTTTCAAGGAGTTGATGGGGCTAGTGGACAGTAAATGATGCAGTCATTGTGCATACTTTGAAAAAGCACTATCGACATTCACATGCCAGTTACCCAGTCCCAGGAAATGGGTTCATTCAAAGTCATGGAGTGAGTGAAAGATACCGGGATGGGCTACAGGCCAGAAGATACATAACCCCCTGGGCCTTGAGCGTCTTCCTCACGGGCAAGTCTCTGAAGTAACTTTCGTCTTCACCTGTGTGGGATGCACATACTTCTTTCATTTACCAAACTCTAAACATAATCAGACTTCAGCACAATACTTATGAATACTTTCTCAGAGCCATGGAGAGAAAGGCAAAGTGAAACCATTCTGTCCTTACATAAATGTTTCAGATAATAGACAAGAAAGGAAATCTGTCTGTTGTTCCTTTGCAGTTGTGTATTGCTAGGTGGGCTAGCTTATGCGTCTTGGTCCGAATGTTGTTTTCAGCTGTTTTTATCCATTCCAAAAGTCTGGGATGTACGTTGTTTGATGGGAAAAAACAAATATGGCGCAGTTGCTAAGATGGATGTCTCTGGGGTTGCCAAGCCCATGCTCTAGCTTAGGGTTTTCTGCAGGAGCATGATCTGGTAGGATTACAATGTGTGAGCCATGTATGTGATTTTAAAAGTCATAGTAACCATACTATATAAGTATAAACAGGTATAATTAATTTCAATGCATTTTAATTTCCTACCAAAAATGAATTTGAGTGTATAATCCGTACAAAAAGCAGAGCGCCTCTGACATTTCTGGACCAGGCCTCGGACCTCCAGCATGTATTTCTCACTTGGAGCAGGTGTCAGTGTGGAGGATGGCACAGTTCTGAAGCAGCTGAGTTCTTAGTTACAGTGTTTCCATAGTCAGTTTCACAAAAAATTCCTCCTCTGGGAGACTTGTTAGAACCTTTAACATACAGATTTTCACTGGGACTCTGGTCAGAGAGGGTGGGTAAATAGTACTGTGGACTGTTGAGAAGGTAGCCTTTTAGGAGTGCTGTGATGAGTTACGGATTCTTCCCTCAGCCACGAGAGCGCTCATGAGACCAGTTTCTATAGAACACTCTTTTGGAAATGTTATTATGTTGGAAGCCTCTTCCTTTGCTCCTCCCGTCCCTACCCTAGTGTGAGCTAAAGCTGGAGAAATCCCTTCTCTCTTGTCTGTCTGTGGCTGCCTTTAAAAGTTTGCTTTAGGACCACACATAGCTGGGGCCATTTTTCTAAGTAAAGGAGGGACCCTAACTTAACCTCAGGGCTTGTGAGTCTCTCTTCTTTTGGTTTGCTGGCTGACTGCCTAGTCATCTGAAATCAGTTTCATCCAATCAGGGTGGATGAACCTAAGATGGGCGGGAGAGATGGGTCTCTCCTGGGAGAAAGCAAACTAGCACCCCATAGCTAGCACAAGTGGGCAACCAGGAATTTACACCTGGTGGAAGGTAATGTAAACGGTTTTCTGGACCAGCCTGTTTTGTTGATTTGTCACAAATGAATTCCAATAATGAGTGATTCATCTTACATGGTGGGTGGTGACTGGTTGCCCCTCCGTTCATGCTTGGATGTGATAGAAGAGAGTGAGTGACTTTGGTGAAGGTACATACAACTCAGCTAATAGGGGTGGGGGTGGGTCTGTGTAGGGATACATTACTGGGTCCCCAGGCTCCGATCTTTGGTTCGAAAGGCAAAAGCTCCACGTACAAAAGTAGTTTTCCTTCATCCTGACCTCTTCTTCCTGTAAACAAAACATACAGACAAGATTGGTGGGGAAAAGAAGGTCTTTTTATGACCTGTACTCCAATGAAAGCAATTCCAACTTGGGACCTTTAGTTTCTGCAGATTATAGTATTAAAATGAGAATGTTAATTTGTGCTTTTTAAGGGGGAGGTTTAGGGGTTGCCGCTTAATTAATAACAAAGCTGTGATTAAGATTATTGTGTCTGCCTGCTGCCCCTCCCCCTGCCTAGAACACCAAAGTCTTTACTCTGAGGGATGCAGGCTTCTGGCTTCTTTCCTCTTGATATAGCTTCTGGGTGATCCTCTGATCGTAACTCCTGTCACCCTAAAAAGGGATCCAGCAGCCCACGGTACCAGATCAGCTGGCGCCTTGCCTCTCATCCACTGACAAACCACATTGAGTTGGGATTTCTTGTGCTGGAGGTAGTCGAGTATGATCAATGCCATGTCTTTTTTTCTTTCTTACTCTACTGAGTTTGCTGTCTCCCACCCCCAGACCAGAGGACTGGGGATCTCCGCCGGTTAGGCGCAGGCATCTGTAATTTTAGCTAGCCCTTCACAGGGTCCTGGAGCGTGGAGAGAGGGCTGATTCCCTTGGTCTAACCTGTGCTGTATGGAAGCGCAGTACAGCCTGGAACCTCTCCGTGGAGACCTCTTTGCTTTAGTTGCCCCCTGCTCTAGGCAAATACTGTTTACCTTTCTGTAGTGTTCTTGCTGAATCCTGAAATCAAACTCGTGATGCGTAGTAAGCCAGCCTCTGGATCTCTGGGTTTGAAGCAAAGATGGATGTGTTATCAGAAAGGCAGCCCCACGAGAAAGCGGGGGAGAGCATTGCCATATCCGAGTTGCCCTGTGGAACCTTGGAACGGCTGATCTGTGATGAGCAAAGTATGTGGCAGTTAGAACAGGACCCGGATGGACCTTCAGACTTCTCAAAGGAGTCTTGAAAGCTCTCAAGGTTATTATGTGCTATTCTCCCCGCCCGGTGCCAGCCAGGGGGTCCTGGTTCATTACATGTTAACCGGGCATCTCACCCCTGCTCTCTGTAATTAACTTCAGGGAAAAGAATAAAAGGACAGGGTTAATGATTTTTGCAGGATGCTGAAGGAATGTATGTGTCTGTCTGCAGGCCCTGAGGTTCTCATGAAGGGAGAGCCTCGTAAAGGTTTAAGTGAATAAAGAAACCTATTCCCCAGATCCAGTGCCCCCTCTTCTCCAAATAATCTGAATCCCCTCCAGTGTAAATCCCCGCCTTAGAACATTCCTTAAAATCCAGCCTGCATCCATGCTGCCTTCAAATGATCCCGGCCCTGGGAGGTGCCCCTGGCACTTACTCCTTGTGTGGTGAGGGATTTGTCTAGATCTTGCCTTCCTGACCCTGAGTGTCAGCAACTTGAGGGTAGGAGCCAGTTGCTTCATTTCGCCAACATTTCTGGACCTGGGCTCAGTGCCCATTCTTGGTGTTAAGTATATTAAGATGTAAGTGCGAAGTGAGCATCCCCAGAAGGCTAATTGCATCCTTGGGCCATGCTGGGTGACTGTGGAAGAGGGTTTAAAAGCCTGGAACACTGGGCAGCCGTTCAGGAAAGGCGCTTCAGGCCCTCCGACAGCTAACGGGCTCCCTTGAGCCTCTCCTCGTGGCACGTCCACAGAAGGGCAGGTAGTCAGCCTAACACTGTGTCGCACCAAAATTTTGAACTGAGGCTGGCCTCTCAGAAGCTCCCTGGCCTGCTGAGTGGTCCCCTCCATCGATGGATTTTTTGCACATCTGAGGTGGCAGACTATGTCTGCTGAAACGAGTCCTTTCTTTCGCGAGGGTCAGTTTATGGGCCATGTGTACATATGGTTATCTTTTTTGAGCTGCTTTAGGATCCAGAGGGTTGACAGACTTGGCTGTTCCTGTTGGGAATGATGGAATGCATTTGAAACTGGGGCTGACTTAGAAATTGGGGCCAGGGTATGGGCCCTCTGTACTCCCACTCATCTCTGAGGACTCAGCCTCTCATTGGTAAGATGCCCCATTAGATGGAAAAATAATACTCCTACTGTATCAGCAGCTGTTTACCGACTCTCTGGGAAATGTCACTGTTCTGGGGCTTTACTGAGATACAACCTCCAGATCTTTACAGCAGCCCCACGTTTGACCTTCATTGTATGAATATGGCAGTTGAGGCTTAAAAGTTGAATGACTCCTCTAAGGCCACAGGCTGGCGTTCAGCAAGAGAATAAATCTATCTGCTCTGTCAGGCTCCTAACCTCATAATCTTGCACTGTGCCTCTTGTGTTGGAGGTCATGGCCCTTTTCTGTGGGATTCTAGAAGTTATTTTGCCCCTTAAACTTGTGGAGTAGGTTTGTTTTCTATTTTCACTGTGATCTGATTTGCGTAAGTGGTGCTTTAATGAAATTCACTTACTTCAGGTTCATGAATCTATGACCAAGAGAATCAGGTAGGATGGAGATACAAAAATATTGACGAATGAAAGCTGCTTCAAAATGTGAGTGTGTGAAACAAGGGAAACCTTTGAAAATGCCTGTGCACGTACTTTGCCCGCATCGGGACGAGTTGAGAGGGTTGGTGTTCAGATGGTCACGTGGCCGTCGTGGTCGTGGCACACTTGAGAGGGAGCTCTGAGGGCGAGGGTTGTAAAGTGTGGGTGTGCTTGCATCCTTGTGACTACCTGCTCTTGCTGCCTCTGCTCCTGGCGCTGTTCCAAGTCTGGTCTTTCTTTAGGATTGTCTTGGAAGAGCAGCACCTAGGATCAAGTTCACTATTGGCCATGTTTTGCCAGTGAGATATGCTGTCCTCTGTTTTTCTTTTCTTTTCTTTTCTTTTCTTTTCTTTTCTTTTCTTTTCTTTTCCCCTCCCCTTCCCTTTTCTTTTCTTTTCTTTTTTAAAGATTTTATTTATTTGACAGAGAGAGAGAGATCACAAGTAGGCAGAGGCAGGCAGAGAGAGAGGAGGAAGCAGGCTCCCTGCCGAGCAGAGAGCCGGATGTGGGCCTTGATCCCAGGATCCTGAGATCATGACCTCGATCCCAGGACCCTGAGCTGAAGGCAGAGGTTTAACCCACTGAGCCACCCAGGCGCCTTGTCCCCTGTTTTTCTATCCTGTGCTTGCTGTCCCTGGTTTGGCCCTGGATGATAGCGTGAGGGGAGGCTCCTACTTAGAGCTGTGTAGCTCTGGGGGAACCACATTAACCTACTGACAAGGCATGAGATTTCCTGTTTCAGCTGGGCTCCAACCTCTCACATTTTACGTCTTCTTGGTGGGCTTATACCTCTTCAGCTGCCTCTTGAGACATCTGATTATGTCATTTCCAGCGCTTTCCTGACAAGAAGTTTTCCACTGAGATTTGAAAGAAAAGCAAAATCATTTCTGAGAATTGGCCATTTACTTATGGTATTGGTTTAGTTTGAGAAGTGCAAAAACTTCAGACACAAAATTGGAGGATGTAGCTCAAGGGTCTGACTCACTCAGTCAGGTTAACAATGGGAGGAAGTGGTGCCCTTTGGACATTTCCTGCGTGCAGAATGGACTGTCTTCTCTTTGCCCCACCAGAGAAGATAATCACTGTCTTCAGTGACCTGAAGCTCTCATGGATTATGGAGAATACGTGCTGGGTTGAAGGTGGGACTGAGGCCATTAATGAAAAGATGAGCAAAGTTCTGGGAGCCTGAAGAAAGAGAAAATTCTACTCAGGGTGCCAGATCAGAGGGCTTTTGAGTCTTAGACCTTGAAGGAGGGATATGATTTTTGACAGGAGCGGGTGACAGGGAATCCCAAGCAGGAGGTCCTGCTTGTGTCAAAGGAGTGGGAGCAGGAAAGTACAGGAAATGGTGAAGGACTCAAGAGCTTGGTAGGAATGCGCGGGGTGGGAGCCTTGAAAGCTGTGCTAGGGAGTAGGATTTCCTTCTGGAGGCTACAGGTTGTTGAGTGTGCACGTGTTTTCTTGAATTCACTTCCTAACCACCCTATATCCACCCTATGTGCTGGGTTGTGTATCTTTTTTCATGGAGCATATATATACTACAGGGAAGATAGAAGAGCCTTCAACAATCCTTTTTCTTCCCTCTCTCTTCCTTATTGAGCTTCAGTCATCTGGCCATTTATCTATCTATCTATCTATCTACCTAAGATTTTATTTATTTATTTGTTAGAGAGCACAAACAGGGAGCAGCAGGCAGAGAGAAAAGCAAGGAGCCCAATGCGGGGCTCAATCCCAGGACCGTGGGATCGTGACCTGAGCCAAAGGCAGACGCTTCACCTACTGAGCCACCCAGGCGTTTCCCCCCCACACCCTCTTTTTTCCCTCCCTTAATCCATTTCCCAAGCTTACTCTTCCACAGCCTTGGCACTTGCTGCAGTGGCTGGTTGGCAGTACCCTTCTCCTAGATCCTTGCATCTCATTCCTTTTCCACTCCTTAGGTCACATCCTCATAAAGGATTCTTTGATCTCTTTTTACAAATAGCCTCCCATTCCACCCTGGTCACTCTTCATTTACCCGGTTTTATTTTCTTCCTAACTTCCTACATCGCATGTACGATGAGTAGAGAATGAATGCCTAACGTCAAAGTCAGGAGGCTGTATGGATGGCAGGTTCTTCTAATGCTGGAGGGAATTGAGCTTTTTGGGCCAGAGGTGAACTGTATGAGGAAGAGCTTCAACATACAGATGAAGATGGGGATAATTGAGCCAGGGAATGGGTGCAGGATTGGCAGAGATGGTCACCTCTGGTCCTCTTTAGGCTGGAAAGAATAGGAACAGGAGGAGGAGTTTTTCCTCTTTTTTTGGCATCTTTTTTTTTTTTTTTTTTAAATATTTTATTTATTTGACAGAGAGAAACACAGCCAGAGAGGAAACACAAGCAGGGGGAGTGAGAGAGGGGGAAGCAGGCTTCCCGCCGAGCAGGGAGCCCGATGTGGGACTCGATCCCGGGTCTCTGGGATCATGTCCTGAGATGAAGGCAGTCGCTTAACCAACTGAGCCACCCAGGTGCCCTGGCATCTTCTTTTAAAGGATGTCTGCTGATATACAGGCTAAAAGAGGGGGATCAGGAAGCTAAGTTGAGACAGGAGAGACGCAGGGACTGTCATCTCAAAGTGAAAGGCCATGCAAGAGCAGTGGAGGCTCAGCTGACAACGGGAATTTGCAGTCAACTCAGTCTGTCTTTGAGCTAATATTTGGGCGTCTGATACATGCTGGGCACTGGCCAGCAGGACTCACGCTGCCTGTTGTGGGTGGCACCTTTTATAAAGCAGGAAGGTTCTCTCCGCTCTGGGCAGTGGCAGCTCCTCAGCCACGTGGCTTGGACTTGTCTGAAGTGGAGAAAGGTGATCCTGCCAGTGCGGTGTTGCAGGCTGGTGCCACGGGGCTCAGCTGGGAGGGCGGAGCGTGGGGCGGGACTGCAGCCACGCAGCCACGTGTAGTGACTGGCCCGCAGTCTGACAGCAGGCAAGGAAGACATGGCCCTCAGGCTCCCAGACCTTACAGGGGAGAGGGGGAGACTGGCACGGAAACTGGTGGGTAGTGTTAGGACAGTGGGAAGGCTTCATGGTGAGGCTCAGCGCTGGAGCATAGAAGTTGTTGAGGGTTGCGGGGGGCACTCAGGACTGGATTTTCAAAGCATCAAGAGCAGATGATGAACAGGTCCACTGGGGAGTCTTCTGTGCACAGCTGAAACCGCTGACTCCGTGGCCGGAGATCGGGAGGGAGGCCCTCAAGTTAGAGCTTCAGTGTAACAGCTGGGGGATGACCGAGGCCGTGGATGTGGGTGAAGACCAGATTGAGGGGCAGTAGAGCAGAACGTTGGAGGGATACAGATTTGGCTGAAGCAGGTGCAGAAATGACCAAGGAACTTAGAAGAGGAAGAGGGGGAAGAAGTTGGACGTGGGGACATAGGTCTTCAAGAGGATGCTTTAGTCCATTTGGGCTGCTACAACAAAATACCATAGACCAAGGACTAGGTGATTTTATAAACAGCAGACATTTCTTTCTCTCTGTCCTGGAGGCTGGAAGTCTGAGGTCAGGATGCCAGCACAGTTGGATGAAGGTCCTCTCCAGGCCATAGCTTGTGTTTGTGCCCTCACATGCCAGAAGGGCACTGGTGCATTCCTGGGGGCCCTCCCCTTGTGGCCTAACTATGTCCCAAAGACCCCACCTTTTAATAATTCATGTGGGCGGTAGAATGTAAACCTGAGAAATCAGGGGGACATAAACACTCAGACCAAAGCAGAGGTTATTACTGCAGCTGCTGATTCCATCTGCCCTGCACCCCACTCCTTGGCCGTGACCCTGGCATGAGTACATGGGTGACACGGCTCTTGTGGGGACAGAGTTCAGAGACAGAGGCAGCAGGGAGAGACAGGAAGTGGGAGACCTCTGCAGTCCATGAAGCCGCTGGCTGATATGGAACAGGCTTCCGAGGGTGGCATGGCTCACAGGACTTGCAAGTGTGGGTGTGAGGATGGACTTGGGGAATATTCAGTGGGAAGCTGTGGGTCTGTCAGGCTACCTGCCATGGTGTTGGAGGCGAAGGATTTAATGGAGTCACAAAATTGGAGGCAATGCCAAAAATGGAATTCTTAGTCTTACTCCAAGCCTTGAGCCCTCTGTTTCTCCAGAGGGTGAAAGAGATCGTTTCTGCAGCTTTGCGCTTCCAGGGGTTTTCTGTTCTGCACCCAGCTTTCTGTTTTCCTTTGCTTCTCCCCGGGAGTGCTGAGCAGCACCGCTGAAGCACCAGCAACTTGGCGGGAGTTGTTGTCAGGCCTCTGAAACCAGTGCGTGGTCCTGCTCCAGGCGGAAGTTAGGTACCGGGCCTGTCCTCAGGTAGGGAAACCTGGACCCTGGTTTATTAGCTATTTCCATGGAATTAATGGATCCTAGCCTGGAAGGCAGCTGGAAAGGTATTAGTGGCTTAGTGGCTGGCAGGAACAGGGCCTTTGAGGCCGCAGGATTAGGCCAGAGCTTCTGCAGGGCTGTGGTGTGTCCTTCCTGTAACAGTGACACCACGTGCCACTCTGCTTGGGAGCAGAGATTTCTGAGGAGCCAGGCCCCAGATGAGTGACGAGAAGAACCTCTGCTGGGGAGAGGCCCTGGGAGAGATGTGCCATTTGGCCACTTACGTTGACGATTTCTCTGAGTCAGCTGTGTGCTAGGCCATAGGGAAGGAAGACGAGGAGGCCCCTGCCTGGCCTGAAACTGCCTGCCAGCCTTAGTGGAGGAGACAAGCGGCAAGTCTGGGCATTGTGATCTTGGAGTCCTGAGGCGAAAGCATCTCATCCTGAGGGGAAGGTGCCCGAGGATGGTGTCCAGAAAGGATTTACAGTGGACTTGATGTTTGAGTTGAGCTCTGAAGGGTGAGCATTCAAACTGGGAGTGTGGCATGTTAGCCACCCTGCCTCCCACCCCACAGCTCACTCTTGTGAGAACATTAGGCCTTTGCTTCTTCTTATGGGTATAAGAGATGATTGTGTTGAAATAGCTGCGTTTTCTGTGTCCCTGTATTTGCAAAGACCCATGCAACAAAAGTTTACCTCTTCTAATGACCCAGTGTGCTTAATCAGCAAGCAGTTAGCAACGCTATTGCACTTCCCACTTCCCCAGCAGTCTTAGCTTACATCAGGAAAATTTTCTTTAGTGCAGTTTTTGTGTCCACCCTCTCATTCCACTCCCCAAACTCCCTTGGAAATTTTTCCTTGCTCTTTTTGTTGTTGCTTGAATGGGTTGGGGCTTTACTGTAGTAGTGGCACGTGCCCTTAAATTCATTTTAGAAGTAGGCAAAATATAAGTTGCTCTGGAAAAGTTGTTAACATTCCAATGTTTCCATGTTCCTGAGGGCAAATGCCAGTTTTTGTGTATTTGGGGTGTTGGCTGCCAGTTTCCTCCCAGAGCTGTCATGAAACCCAAACATTTGACATGTGTTTGGGGTTCTCTTGTCTTGTATCAAGCTGGCTAATGACTGAAAAGGAAAGATTGGGGGCTTCTCAGCTTTTTGACTGCTGGGGAGTAGGCCTGCTACTCTGGCTCAAGGGCAGTTTGAAGCTGACAATCTGGAACCATGAATTGTTTAAGCAGGAATGGTCCAGATAGCTCGCAGCCTAGTCCTCTGGTATGATAGACCCAAATGGGTTAGGGATCTTTTTAGTCACATGGTTAGCCAGTGGCAGGAAGGAGATAAGAACCCTGGTGTCATAACTCTTATTTCAGGATGCATACATATTATTGGTCTAAGGATTCTTAGACCTTAGGCTTGCATTTTGCAAAGATGATTGGATAGACTTGCCGTTACCTGGTTGTATGACCTTGAAAGATCAGTCTCATTGAACTGAGTTACCCATTGGTAAATGGAAATCGTGTTTTCTTCATTCATGGTTACCTTCTACCATTTCATGTATAAGCCACTGGCATATATGCCCATTTTTCCCTTCCCCATTTCTAAGGAAGATGAAGAGCTACCTGCTTTGGGCTGATGTCAGCCCCTTTGCTCATCTCCATTTGCCATGCTTTTGTTCTGTTTGGGGTCTTTTTGTTCATCGCTAGTACTCTTTCAGGTTTGACTTTGTCTTATATTCTCTACCTGATGAAGGTACCTCACCTCCTTTCCCTTTGGTGCCCTCTTGAGCTCTGGACAGTGTCAACTTCTGGAGGGTAGATGCTATTTTATTCATTGTTGTATTTGCATCTGGAATATGGTAATTTTTTTCATTTTTATTTTGATATAATGGAGATGTTTACATGAATAAATGACATGGTAATACATGGGGAATTCCTCTCAGAACTGTACATTTCCTGTGTTCACGTGCTGGGATGTTGTAATTCCCTATCCTGTCGAGCTATCTTGGATAGTAGAAAATAAAACACAATATAAGGTCTAAAGGTCTGGGAGGGGAGTTTTGGTAGGCAGAAATAGGAATAATAAAACTAGGGAGGAGACCATTTCTGTGAGAACTTAGTATTCTTATCTTCATGCATTTTATTATTTGGTGCATAGTAATTTGAAAACTGCCCTCTGAAATGCTATTTGTTTTTATTGCTCTATCTTTGGAGATTGGGAGCTGGGAGAGATGCTAAAGCTCAGCAAAGTAATCTCTGAGCCCAGGCAACGGTCTCTTACTATTTGAACTTCTCAGATTATAATGCATGAGTCACTTGAAGATCTTGTTAAAATGCACCCCGATCTGGTGGGTCCTGGGGCAGGGCTCAGGATTCTGCATTTCTTACAGGCTGTCATGGGAGGCTGATGCTGCTGGGCTGCAAACCACTTTTCACAGCCAGCTTTTAGAAGGGCCTGGAAGTGAGAGGTCTTACTAAATCAACTCTGCTGTTTCTTTGGCTTGGGTTCATGGTTACTTGGATAGCAAAAGGCCCAAAGCCAAGTCCTTGGCTTGGAGAAGGAAAACCCTTGTGAAAAAAACTTGCCCATATGCTAAATGGTTCATCCTATCTTGGGAGTCCCAAAGGGCTACATTATGATAGAGTGACTGATAGTCATGAAAATGACTTGGGATTCTATGCAGTCAACTGTCTAGAAGGCAAGCAGGGAGTCTTCATTAAAGTTTAGATATCTTATCATTAAAGATTAGAACCAGTTAGGCTTATGTAACAACATGAAAAAGTCATTGGAGGAACCCTTCATTTCTGAAAGACACTCCGCTGTAGTTCTTTGTTAATGGGCATTTTGAGGGGCCCCCTGCTAGTTGATGTCTTTGCTAGACCAGAAGTAGCGTTCTAAGTTGCTCTTCCAGTGAGAAGCATAAATGGGATACGCTCTGTCGGCACTGAATCCTGTTTCCATCTCTTCCTGATAGTGAGACGTTGGGCAAATTCTGTTTCCCAGAGCATGTTTTGCCACTTGTGAAGTAGTCCCCATACCATTCTATCCCAGGCTTTTTGTTGTTGTTTTTGGAAGATATGCAAAAGCTCTTGGTAGTTACTATCCCTTCACTATGATTATTTTTCCTCCTGCTCTGATCCTAGTTGGCATCTTGCTGTGCTGTTTGGAGATAAGGGATTCTTCTTGGCTACCTCGCCTGACCTTCTTCACTGTCTTCTTCCTGGGGTAAGAGAGTTGTGAGGTATGCAGACCTTTGTAAATTTTTTGCAAGTCCCTGGAACTCCTAACGAGAGGAGAGCAGATATTCTCAGAATAGACCAGAGTTCAGTTAAACCTTGGCTACATGTTCTTCCCATTTAGTACTCTATATAAGGTTGTCTGTACAACTTAGGTTGACACAATCATTTGTCGTGTTTGTGGACTCTAGTGACTACGGTTGTAATTTCAGACTTGGGGTGTTGCTGGGCAGGCTTCTCTCACTGAGGCTGTGAAAGGATCTATTCTGAATCCTTTGAGGTTAGTAAGCGTGTGGCTCGAGCTGTTACCTTTGTTCTATGTAATGTGTGAACTGCAGTGGCCTTGGTCTGGAGAGAGTTAGATCAAGCACAGGATACTTGGCTTCCTTCACTCTTCCTCTCAGCTTTGCTTGCCTCTTAACTTTGAATTCTTTGCTTTAAATGTAGACAACTCGGAAATGGGTGTTCAATTGCTGCTCCGTGCTTGTTCCTTCCTGTACCCTTCCATCTGTGAGCTTTTATTTATTGGCTACTCATGTTCCATATCCTGCTGTTCCTTGCTCAGATGCTACCAAAACAATCTTTAAGACTCCTGATTTATTTCTGTTTTGACTTCTCGGAAATAAGACTACTTGGTCTTCTCAGTGGCCTTTAAAGTAGTGTTTCTTAACCATGACCTTGTTCTATAAGCTCAACCAAACCTATATATTACAGGTGTATTACACATTACAGTATTATAGTTGCTTGATATGGATGGCTGGAGCTTGAACTGACCAGTGACCTTGATTTGGGAATCCTGTTACAAAGTTGCTTCTCACTTGCTATAGGGCTTTAGGCAAATAATTTAACCATACTCACTGGACATTATATCTTAATCTATAAAATAAGGATTGAATTAGAGGAGTAGTTTTCCAAACCTTTCTCTGGAATTGGTTGGAGTGGGGATGGGAGTTAAGACTCAGTAGGTAGGACCCCAGGCTCTGCATTCAATCTAGTGATTATTTTTGTCATTAAAGACTTTTGTTATGAAGTTGGAAAAGCGCTGGCTAAGATGGTCTGATATGGCCTCCAGCCCCAGCATCGTGTGATCCCTTCCAGCAGTAGCATCTTAAGTAATTACATTAGGTAAGGACACCTAAGCTGTAACGGAAGTAGGTCCAAACTCATGCCCCTCATCATCATCTGCAGTCTGGTTCCTAGCTGGCCAGCCATCCCAGTGCCCTTGTCCCTTTGCTTCTGTTCACACTATTCCCAGGAAATATTTGTAAGCATCCTTTCCCCATTCAGTCCTTCCTCAGTCTTCAAAAGACTATAGTATAAAAGCATCCTGTACGTTCAGAAAACCTTTTCTCATTAGTTGTCGTGTCTTCCTAAGGTACCTTCTCCACTCCGGTGGCGCAGTACCCTTTGCCTTTCTGGCAGTTCTATGTATGTGTAAAACTCAGAGAGGGGCTTCTTAATTCTAAATCCCCCCAGTGGCTGGAACTGAACCTTTCTGAAAGTGCTGTGGACCCACCATAGAGCTCAAAAACTCTTTTGTCTTTCAGGATCGAATCATCAATTTAGTTGTTGGCAGCTTAACATCCTTATTGATTCTAGTAAGTATGTTTGTTTCTCACCCAGGCTTTTCGCAAGCGTTTTTTGAAAGCTTCAGTACTTTGGTTCAACTTAACACTCAGAAAAAATACTTACAAGAGGCCAGTACATGAACCTGTTTATTCTAGTCACAGTCTAGTATTCAGTTTTATTACTGCTTGAACAAAACTGTAGTTGACAATGGGAATACTTAATTTCCACCCTCACACCCCACTTGAGTATATGAAATAGCACAAGTTGTTTTTCTGAGTAGGCCATGTTTCTTTGTTTACTAAATTTGTAACTTGCCATTGGCACCAGCACTTCCCCTTTGCATACAACCCACAACTGCCAGTTGCTGCTAGCCCTGAAGTTTATTTCGTTCCTAAAAGCACACTCATTATCTTATCCTTTGGTTTAATATGATTATTTGGTCATTATTCTTCATCCTGTGTAATGTAGCTTGGTGTTACTGCTGTAAAATAAGGCGATAGTTCCCACAGTCTGAAAGGGGCATTTTTGTATCACATTTTCATTAAATCAAAGAGAATTTTAGTGAAGTTTCAGTGACTTTAAAGAATGAGTATAATGCTTTATCTGTGGTAGAAACAGAACCCCAGTGTATTAGAAACCTATCGCTCTATTTTCCAGAATATTCACAAACCATTTTTGTTTTTTGTTGTTGGCATATTCAAAATAACCTAACAATGCTTTCTCATCTTTTTGTCAAGAGGTTATTTTGAGCTAAGCTAGTTTTGTGAGTGATGTTGTGTCTCCTTCCATAGTGGAGGAAGAGGACAGAAAAAGGAGGTACTAAAAGAAGAAACAGATTTACAAATACTTTACTAAATATTAACATTCCAGAAGGCAAGCCTGGTGGCAGATAGTATTTTACAACGTGAAGTGTTTTATAATAGGAAGTTGCTTAAACTCCAGTTTAACCGAGGCCTGACACAATTTCTTTTCATACAGGTCACGCTGATCAGTGCTTTTGTTTTCCCTCAACTACCTCCAAAACCGTTGAATATATTTTTTGCTGTCTGCATCTCTTTGAGTAGTATTACTGCCTGCATACTTGTGAGTACTATTTAGAATTTAAATTTAGTATGCTTGAGGGTTGAAGGTGTATACCTACGACAGATTCCCAGCCTTGGGTCTGTAAGAAGGGGTATGTTTAGTTACTTGTCCCCACCTTGAAGCAAAGGATGTCGAAAGCCTCACTATTAATTGGCATTTTTTTTTGGTTTCAGGAATCAGGTGTCATTAATTCTAAAGGGACACTTAAAAAAAAAAAAAGGGAGGTGGTAGGGAGGGGAAAAAGAGTTAAGACTTGGGTGGCCAAAGCTTTGGTTTAATTGACCTAATTCATCTTCCTTCAAGGACTACATATAGGCCCAGCAGGATTTGGCAAATGCCATTACTGCTCTTAAAAGGAAGAGATACAGCATTCTCAATTTATTTCTAATTATAAAACTAGTCTATTTCTAATTATAAAACTAGTCTATTTTAATCTCCGTGTATCTCCCCAAATGAAAGTGATTAACACCAAGAATCTCCTGGGAAATCTTAAGCTGTAGCTCTGCCCTCGTCCCAAGAATGTACAGTTGTACCATAAAGATGCTTTTCCTCTATATAAAGAAAATAAAGATGGTGACAGATGTTTGCCAACTGTTTAGTCATTCATTAGTTGGCTGCTGTTTTATTTCCCTCGAGAGGTAGAACCCAAACTATAAACCCTTAAAAGCAATAGTTTTGATTCGCATAGGCCTTGAAGTCACTATTGTAATGTGCTGATCTAATGAATTTCTTCTGCTCTACTCCTTTGATTTGAGCAAGATTGGAACAAAGCTACCAAAGATGGCTCTTCTCACATCCAGCCTAAAGCCAGGAGTGACTAAAATGATCTAGTTTTGTATAAAAACTTAGTGTATTGGCAGTGTGACTCTGTAATTAGTAAGAATTTAAAAGCTGCCACCCTTTCCAGTATGTAAGAGAGCTGTACCTTTTATTCAAATACATTTAAAACAGACCTACAGGGTAGACATTCTTGGATGGTTTGTCAGTGACTGGATGGCTACTGGTTTAAACAGCCAAGGCCACTGAGAAAGCAGGAATAGATATGATATTGGATATGGAAATCTGGTACTACTAGAATTATAAAGAGAAAAAAAACCATTCTGGCCATGCTAGTTTTAGACTAAGGTAAAGACTGTCTCACTTGGGGCAGTGGTTTTAGACTAAGCGAAAGACTGTCTCACTTGGGACATATTTACGATGGAACCGGTCACAGTTGAAAAGAGTAGAATTTTCATCTCAGGCCCGGTGGCTATTACTTAAACTCTATTTAATTCTTCTTCTTTTAGATCTACTGGTATCGACAAGGAGACTTAGAACCGAAATTTAGAAATCTAATTTACTATATCTTATTTTCTATCATCATGTTATGTATATGTGCGAACCTGTACTTCCACGACGTGGGGAGGTGAGGCTGCCAAGGAGAAATACTGACCAGGTCTCTTCAAAGCTATACGTGAGGACTGGGAATCAGAGCTGGGTAAGCTGTGCTGAAGAATCTCCTGCACAAGTCTGATACATGATTTTCATGTTCAGTGTAAATCTGAAATTCCCTCTTGCAGGGAACATACATCCTAGATTGCTTTGCTTTTTCTTTAAGGAGGTGGTGTTGCACTTAAACATTCCAACCCTTAAAGAGCAAATGGCACAAGCAATTTTCACTTTTGAAATGAAACTTTTTTATAATGTAGTGCATGGCGAAAGGCTATGTAACAATCTTGCATTTTAAGACAAATATTCTTTTATTTCTGTTAAACTGAATATACAGTTGTTGTTCCCTAGGCAACCAACTTTTGCTTATAACTACAATTTCACATTAACAAAACACAGACGGTGAAAAGACAACTTTGATTGTGAAGATCTAATTACAATAATAAATAAAATAATTTATACAAGGCTTTTTTTTTTTTTTGTGACTTTTTTATAGGGATCATGTTCATTAAAGCCCTAGAGGCTAATTTTGGCTTTACCTTCTCTAATACAGGAATGACTCTTGATTTCTTTCCTTTTATAACAGGAGCAAATTTTGTTTTCTTAAAATTGCCTGAGAGGGAGAAGTTGTCGCACCCAACCAGCTAATGCACTAAAGCGAAGGGCAGACTCTGATACCCTCCTCAACTATTTCCTGGGTAATTTGTATAGCAAACATTTAAGAGTCATAGTATAGGGTAGGCAACCTTACTTCTGTCCCATTTAGTTCAATTTTACTTCAAAGTGCTAACTTTGTAAACTGACAACAGTGGGTTCTGAAGGGGTGAAAACTCTACTTAGCTTCTGGTGAGCTGCGTTGCTACTCTCTTCCATATTCCCTTTATAAGTAATGAAAAACCTGTAGTGAATATTCTTAATTCTTATAATGCTGCTCTGTGTACCCAGCCTGAATCAGCTCCCACTGCCAGCAATGGGTAAACCAACAGTAACGGCCACACAATCCCCGCCCAGGTCTCTGGGATGCTGGTCACGCTTCAAACTAAGGATACTTAACATTGCTGAGCGTCCCTGGTAAGCTCTACGCCATGTCGATGGGACATTTCTGAAATATGAACAGGCCTACTTGAGACTGGACAGAGCCATGTCCAATCTTTAGAGATGAATATGACTGCTTTTTAAACGGAGTAGATAACCTTTGGTGATTGTAAACTTTTTCTCAGTAGCTGAAGTGAATGAAATTCCCTGCTGACAACACAAATCACAGGGATCTACGCAGTTAAGACCTCCATACTCAGTTCATCTACACACTGTCCTAAGACCTAGACCTCAGATGGTATAGTTAAAGGAGGTAAAAGTCATAGCAGCAACATGTATGTGGCTTTAAGCACTGTAGCTGTTTAAAAGCCAAAGGAATGGTGAATTAAAAGCCTCTTGGGAGTTGCTCCTATTTCTTTGGAGATGTTGTAATTAACAGTGTGGCTTCTCTGCCTGAGCTACCTGTCTCTTAAGAATTACCTAATGACAGTTGACCAAATCCTCAACATCCTTTGAGTCTTCTGAAACAGGACTGCCCAAAGATGATCCAATGATATTTGATTCTTCTCGATGATGTTGGAGTATGGGATCTGTAATGAGGTTAAGTGTTAAGTAAGTTTACATGTATGTACTCTAATCCATGCCAAGACGGTATAGTAAGTACCCTATCAAAAGTGCAAAAATCTAACAAGATGACTACTGCTAGATCAAGTAGACTGATGCCCCTTAAGATTTATCAGGCACATGATAAGAGTTCTACTACAGTACCTGTTAGTGTTGTCAAAGGCAAGACAGATTCAGTATCTATAACATCAGATGCCTGGATAAAGCCATGTGGTGAAGGAACAATAAGGATGGTTTCATCATCAATGGTTGTTTGATCAACTTGTTCTTCTATGGTAGGAGACTCTAGATCCTAAACAGCAATTAAAAAAAAAAAAAAAAAAAGAAAAAGACATTCTGACTCCTATTTCTTAGTTTTCCTTAAGATCCCAAACACATTTAAGTTTAAAAGGATTTCATATTCAAACATTATCCCATCTTAGAAAGAAAAATTAAAGCCTAAAAATGGGCAAAACAGAACTTAAAAGAAGCCTGAATGTAGAAGAAACAAGGTTGTTAGAAGAAACAGTGCTGTGACACCGGAGTAAGGAAGGTTGCTAAGCTCTACCACAAAACCTACTCTCCGCAGAATGGTTCCAAAGGTCCCAACAAACAATTCTCAATCTATTGGAAGGGTATAGGGCAAAAGTTTTGCTGCTAAGGCTGAACAACACTGCCGTCTCATACTTGTGAGGTCACAGGTATAGTCTGCATTTGATTTTGTGCCCAGAGAAAAAGGGAAGTTAGTGGAGAACCCCCTCTCCCCACCGCCATAAATTATTGCTAGGCTTTTTCCAAACTGAAGGTTTAAGGCTCAAGCAAGAACGCAGAGGCTGTTCCCTTAACTGCAACTTACCTCAGTAACATAAGCACGGGCTAAAGGAGAAGATGACTCCTCCTCTTGTTTCAGGTCAGTGTCAGAGATTTCTTCTGTTCTGACCATTACACTATTCATCAGTTCTGTGCTATTTTGGTCACTGAATTTGGATATGTGAGCATCATTAAATGATGGCTCTACAGTTATCTTAGGCTGATGAATTTCATCTGGGAAAGTGTCTGCTTCTAGGGCATCTGGAGGCTCAGGAAAATCAGATGAGTGAATATCACTATCTACTGTCAGTTCTGCTTGGGAGATGGAAGAAGTGATGTCCTCTGTGGCAACGGTCTGAATGATGACTCGTGGTGTGTGACACTGCACTGTGACGTTGTCACTTGTGTTCAGCAAATGTTCTGGCTATAAAATTCAAAGAAAACAATCAATGGCAAAATGAGAAGGTCCCTACCGGACTTCAGTTACAAGTGACAACTACCATGTACAGGTGGTACACTGTCCCCTCCCCTGTTCTCTCCCCTCTGGAACTTCAGTGTTCTTACCACTGTTTTTCTAGGAACACCCCCCCTCAATCATTTCATCTTATGTAAGGAGACATAGGGGATAAGGGTTATACTCCAGTGAAGGCAGAGTAATGGTGTAAAACTATGTTCCTGAGACAACAGCAGTAGGAAGAATCATTTAAATAAGCGGACTACATTAGTTCTGGCTCTTAAACTCTTCTCTATTAATCCTGGCTCCCCAACAGGTACTCAAACATTTAAACACAGTATATAATCAGTTTTCCCCTCAGACCTATTATTTTTATTAAAGGCACGTGAGTTCGCTCATAGAATTAAAAACAAGAAGCTCCTGGTGACACTGATCAGCCAGTGTTCTCTACAGAAACTAGACAAATCAAGCAGTAACGTAACGTACGGATAAAGCGTGAACAATGATCTGTTCGGGAGAAGCAGGAGCAGCGGCAGTTAGAGTTACTGTGGGACTGGCCGTCAGAGTGAGGGGAAGGCCTTGGCTTGAGCTTGTCTGAAGCAGGTAGGTGCCTGGAGTGCCAGTGGGCTGTAAATGGAAAGACTAAAGGAAAAAAAAATTAAGGTGAACACAGGTGCAACACAATGAGTAAATAAGCTTACTATACTAAGTTTAGTTTTATATCCAAAATGGGGTTTTCAATTTACTAGCCACAAACCTACTTCCAATCCTGAAGGTGCCCTTAAGTAATAAAATGAAGGGTATAATATTGACTTGTCTTATGTCCTTATTACTTGTCTTGGAGGTTTAGGGCCAGACCTTGATCCTGCCCTTCACTCCCATGTATTTCTATGGTCTGGTCTTAGCCATTTATTTCAAGGGACCAAGACATGCTAGATAAGCCACTGTGCCCAGTGCAGTGACCTGCACACAGTCCTCCTTCACTAGAGTGTATCTGGAGTGTCTATCTAGAGTGTAAACAACTGGCACTCTGTCCATTTCTGAAAAGGTACTACTATAGCAGAGTTGAAGAGATTTTTCTCAATAGTATAATTTTACAAAATATTATACTACAGTTTATATAAGGAGAAATGTCCAGAGCTAGTAATTAGTGTTGTCAATAAAAAAGTATTTGAGAAGCTGGCTAACTGACTATTCAACACCAATAAGCCTTTCACAGCCATAATAAGCTTCTGTATTTGATAATTTGAATTCAGTTTATCCTCCTCTCCCAAAGGGAAAGTATTTGCACTTAGAGGGTGATGTTGAAGTCCTAGAGCCTGTGGTCTTGTGTACTGAAGATAAAACAGCTCTCCTGGGACCAGCTCAATGAAACTAAGTTTTCTTATTGCTAAGCAAGCATAATAACTACCTCAGGGAAGGGGTTGAGGGAATTAAATTATTAGAAGATGGTGCTGGGCACACAATAGGATTCAATTTCTTTCCTCCCTCTCCATAAAAGTAAAAGCTGATCATTAACAAATACAACCTTTAGTAAATTAGATATGGTCAGACAGTAAAAAAAAAAAAAATAAAAAAAAAAAATATATATGCATTTTTTACAAGTTCCTGTGATCATGATTTTTTGAAGCTGAAGCACTATCATCCTTTATTAGATCAGAAGTCTTTAAGTCTTTATGACCCAAGTAAGTAAAAACCTGAACACATACTCTAAATATATGTATGTATGTTTATTTGGCCAGACGGAGGCTGGGAGGTGGCAAAAAAATTTTTTTCAACCTGTGACAAACGGTGTATTCTACATCCCTAATTTGGAGACTACAGGATTAGGAAGCAGAAGCTTCAGTTAAGTAAACTTCTAGTAGAAGTTCCAAAGTTGTTCTAAAAGAGAACCTTCAGCCCTGTTGGCTATCCTTAGGAGATGTGACTGTGCAGAGGATAAACTTTTGCACTAACAGTCCTGTTTTTCACAGAAAATAAACCTTGACATTATTCAAATATTCAAATAAAACCTACTTTATATTTTCTTCCTGAAAAATAAGCTAATTCTAAAATTACCCATTTGAGAAAACAGGACAAGAATGGAGACTTATTGACACCCAAAAGAAACCCCCCGTTAAATTAGCAGTCTTGGGGGTGCCTGTGTGGCTCAGTGGGTTAAAGCAAGCCTCTGCCTTCAGCTCAGGTCATGATCTCTGGGTCCTGGGATCGAGGCCAGCATTGGGCTCTCTGCTCAGCGGGGAGCCTGCTTCCTCCCCTCTGCCTACCTGTGATCTCTGTGTTGAATGAATGAATGAGCGAGCAATCTTGGTCCTTTGCTCCCCAAAACTTGTTACCGGAGGCAACCATTACTCTTTTTGTCTCTACAGATTTGCCTATTTTACACAATTCAGATCAATGGGAACCAAACACTATATGGGATTTTGTGGCTAGTTTCATTTAGTGTAACATTTTCAAGGGTCACCCTTGGAGCATTATTAGTACTTTGTTCTTTTTTTACTGCTGATTAATTGTATGGTGACAGCACACTGTATATACCCATTTGTTAGTGGATGGACATTTGGGTTTCTACTTTCTGGTTATTAGGAAGAGGAACATTCATGTACAAGTTTATACAAACATGTTTTCATTTCTCTTAGGTATACCTTGGATTAGAATTGGTGGCACAGATGTTAACTATACTGTTTCACCTTTTCAGGAACCGCAAGATTCTTTTGTAAAGTAGCTACACCATTTAGGACTAGGACTTTTAAATTCTCTATTTCATAGGACCAGTACAATAAACTTTTTGGTTATATATGGTATTTATGACTCAATACAAATTCATAGCATACACCCTCCTCATTAAGCCCTGTCACTTTCATATGTAAAAGAGCACATTATTGATTTAAACCTCTACAGATGAGGAAAAAAATGGAAAGTCTGATGTATATCCTCATTTAACCATCTGACCTTAGAAACATAGGCATAGTTGCATTGAAAGCCAATCATGTTTTTATTTCATTTGTTCATATGCTAACAGTGCTAAAACCAGTGACTTTTCTTATGCATAAAATGACCACTTTCTGTTTTGTGAAGTGTTACTCACTGGAAGAATCTCAAAGGCCTGTAGTGTTCCACTGTTTAGTGTTATTGTTTCCGAGTCAACAGTAGCAGCAGGGGACTCTGTTGAAGCTGTGGTAGGAACAAACACAATAGTAAATCAAACACGTAGTCTCATAGTGATAAATTTGCCTAAAAACCTGAAGTCATTTAAATTTCTTATGAGAAGGAACCTACTGGATTTATCAGGGATGGCACAGATTAGGGGCTGGCTCATATCCAAGTCCAGCCCACTACCAGTTTTTGTAAAAGGCATTACGGGAACGTGGCCATACCTGTTTGTTTTCCACAGTTGCTTTTGCACTCTAAGGGCAGAGTTGACTAGCTGTTAGAGAGTCAGTATCTGCTAACCCTTGATAGAGATCACAAAACATTTCTAGTATTAGAAGTGAGAGGAATATACTAAGGCTAACTTACAAGTCAATAGGAACTTGATAAAAAAAAAAAGTAAATTTTCCTGGACATTCTGATAAGCAGTGTAGATTCCTGGACCGGTGGTCTCCAAACACCAGGCTTCAGTTTAGCAGTACTCTGGAGCCATGTAAGCCTGAGCAAACAGCTTGCTTTGAACCTCCTAATGTTCAGAGACTTTATCTGTCCTGCCTACCTCATGTAGTTGTTGAGAGGAACCACAAACATGAAATATAAATATTTCCGGGGTGCCTGCGTGGCTCAGTTGGTTAAGCACCTGCCTTCAGCTCAGGCCATGATGCCAGGGGCTCGGAATTGAGTCCCATGCCGGGCTTCCTGCTCAGGAGTCTGCCCTCTGTACCAACTACCTGTCCCCGTACCACTCCCCCCCCCACCCCCCGCCCAGGTTTGTGCTAAGAAAAAAAATTAAAAAAACAAAAGATTTTATTTATTTATTTGACAGAGAGAAACACAGCGAGAGAGGGAATACAAGCAGAGGGAGTGAGAGAGGGAGAAGCAGGCTTCCCACCCAGCAGGGAGCCCCATGTGGGGCTCGATCCCAGGTCTCCAGGATCATGACCTGAGCTGAAGGCAGTCGCTTAACCAGAGCCACCCAGGCGCCCCAAGAAAATCTTTAAAAAAATGGGGGGGGGGTGTAGGGCGCCTGGGATCGAGGCCCACGTCTGGCTCTGCTCAGCAGGGAGCCTGCTTCCTCCTCTCTCTCTGCCTGCCTCTCTGCCTACTTGTGATCTGTCAAAAAAATCTTTACAGACGAACACACTTGGGAGACTGAACAGCACTTTAGAAATCACATAGTATATAACCTCTATAGGTGTGTCATTGAGGCTTCAGACTTGAGCAGCATTGGTTACACCTGATCAAAGTTATAAAGAATTAAAACTAGGTGAAATGTGATCTCAGTTGCACCTATACACAAATCCATGTGATAAATGATTTGGAATCATCTTGTAACATGTAGTGTTTATTCCTAAAATACTTCAGTTGGAAAGGAAATGAGACACCTTTCAAGAGAAATGCACTTGATTCATGTCACTAGTTTTCTATTTGATGGAATCTTAAGTTCCTACCTAGAATAATTTAAAGTGATTCCAGATAAATAACCTTCATCATGGGTAAGCAAACTAGGCGCAGGGACAAATGTGGCTCAAGACTAAGAGTGTTTTTTGTATTTTTAGTTATTTTGGTTTTTACATTTTTAAAGGACTGTTAAAACCAGAAAATTCCACAAAGATCTATGTGGGCTACAAATATTCTGGCTCTAAAGTTTGCTAGTCCCTGACTCCTAACATAAAGGAAGAAACAATCATGGTATTTCAGCTTGAATGCAATGAATAACTGATATGGTATAGAATTCTGACATTTCTTGCTGGAAGAAATAAAATTATTCAATATTTTTAAAAAGCCACCTTGTGAGTATTAAGGTATCAGTTCCAAAATGTCTGCATTCCCAATAAGTATAGTCAACCCAACAGCCAAGTTCTAACAAATAAGTATAGTCAACCCAACAGGAAGTTCTAACAAATCTGTGCAGTCTATAACCAACAGTAGCTCTCATATTTATGGCAGACCAGTAATTTCAGTTGCTTTACAAATTTCAGGCTGTAAAGTTAAATAAGCAGAGGGCTAAAGAAAAATTCTTCATGCTCTAGTACACTGGAAGAAAGCTAACGGATACATCTGGGTGTTTTTATTTGCTGTAATGATTAGGAAGTACTAATGGCCTTTTGTGGGTGAGTCAAGGGACACTGAGCATCCTGCAGAGTGTTGGACAGCCTTGCCAACAATCAGTCATCTCACTCAAAATGCTAATAATCCCCTGGTTGAGAATAACCTACAGCAACTGGTGTACTATTGGCAATGACCTTCCCATAGGCATAACATTTAGGTAGACAAAAGAAATGAAAAAAGGGGAAGGATCATCTGGTTCTGAGAATTTTATTCTCACTTTTCCATTACTCTATCACAGAAAAAAAGGTAGAAACATCAACTCCTCTCCCTATAACTGTTCCATTCTCATCATCTCAAACACAAAAAGTAACAGAGCCAAAGGAAAAAAAGGATAAACAAAATAGTTCCCAAAGGAAACTGGCTCTTCTTGAAGAAAATCTTCAATCTCTCCTCAAACCCATTTCTACACATGACTTCAAATCCACCCCCAATTTGTGTGTGTCTGGTGAACTGTTACAATTGATGTGCCACCTTAGGAACTCTATTTCCTTGCCCAGTTGACTATTTTAGGTAGTAGTCTTTTAATCATTAATTTTTTGTAACCTCTAAAAGATGATTTCAAAGGGTTTATCATGGCTGGGAACTTCTTTCTGTCACACACTCCTCCTCTTTTGTGCAAATATTGAGCTAATGAACATAAAATGCCTTAGCTTCTGTCAACTTGCACAAATTTCTGTCAACATCCCAGAAGAATGGAAGGTGTTAGAGCCATTACCAAATCAGACAAGTCCAATAGCAAGGAGTCTCCAATAGACACTTACAGACATGGGTGATTTGGACTGGAATCTGCAAGGCTGTCATGGGGCTTGGAGAGATGGCTGTATTGTCTTCCAAGCGGGCGACTCTGATCTGAACATGCTGTACACTGGAATTGGAATTACTGTTTGGAACTCCAGATCCTGATTTATTCTCCAAAAGCGTTGGGTTGTTTTTTTGATTCTCATGTAACTGTTTAAGACCTTTTATTAAGACTGAAGGGAGATGGGTAGACAAAAAGAACATTGATTCTCCGACAGACCACCATCTAAGCAGCAGGGGAGGTGGGGGTAAGGAGGGAAAGTATTTGGAATAAATAATTGTATACTGCATTTGAAATCTCAGCAAAATAACAATAAAAGTATTTTAGAGCCACAACCTGTCTGGAATTTTTTGGAAACTTTACCCATCACAAGAAATTTAAAAAGTCCCTAACATAAAATTATTCTTGCCACCTATGACACATTAAAAAAATTGCCATTGTGAGGAACGTGAAAATAAGACCTTTGCTATGTCCTAGGGCTTCCAGATAAAATTCTTATTATTGAGGAAGAATACTGTTAATGCAAAGTAGCTTATTTTCTTTGTCAGCTGGCTGTGAGTTTAACTCACAACTTGACATCTCTTCCAAACAGTCATACGCAACTACCTTGAATTCTTGCACAGGGAAGTCAAATCTAGACTCGCCCCTCTCTTATCAGTCCTCTCAGGTGGTAACTGCAGTCTGGGTGGGTTTATGTCACATTAGTATTCATTCAGTTTTCTGGTTTTAACATCTAGATTTATAAGTTTATAACTATGTACTTAATTTTTAAAAAATCTTACTTTCATCAAGCCGAAGTTCTTCAGTATTTAATTTTCCTTTGTAGAAATGGAAGTTGGAGCACTATATACTAAGGGGAATGAATTTGGCTGCCTTAACTAAATGGACTGTACATCTTAGTTTTACATCTAAGTGCAAAGCAGGCAATGAAGGGACAGACATGCTATGCCTCACTTTTAAGCAAACCCAACTTAAGATCTCTAGATTTACATCACGAATGATATATAAATTTATAGTATTTATACTACAAAACCACCGAAGAAAATACAAATGACAAACCCAGTTATGTGAAATTATTCAACAAAAGCTGATTTAAACCTAAGATTTCTGTGCTCGCTTTAGCAGCACGTATACTAAACAAGTTTTCAGAAATTTTTGTACATAATATGTAAAATAGTTTTCTTCTAAATGGTTTATATGAGAAAAAGAATGTATGGAAATGTGTCTATTTTCATCTTAGGTGCTTTGAGAATTACACATCACGTCAACTCTTTTCAAAGGAAGGAAGACAGTTACCCAAAGAAATAGACATGTCTAAGTGAAGATCTACTAAGATTCCTATCTCCTTAGCTGAAGCAAAGAACTTGTGACCTCTAAATAAGTCCTGAGGAGTGTATATGGTAAGATAAGGGAAGGACTTAAAAAGCAAAAAATACATTACCAGGGAACGAAACATCCTTATGATTTGCAATCTGCCTTTTGATGGTCCACCATTTACTTCGAAGCCACTGTG
Source organism: Spilogale gracilis (assembly GCA_004023965.1). Taxonomy (NCBI): domain Eukaryota; kingdom Metazoa; phylum Chordata; class Mammalia; order Carnivora; family Mephitidae; genus Spilogale; species Spilogale gracilis. The sequence continues at coordinate 59,555 of PITA01004228.1, forward strand.
GTGAACGGACACTGCTCCATCCCTCTGCCAACAGATCCCAGTTGATGTCATTTTCATCAGCTACATCAAGCTCTGCTATCCTACGGGTTACAAAACAAACATCTGTTAGATGTTAGTCTATTGCTCTGGAAGAACCTTCCCCTGACTACACATGATGGCACTGGCAATAAAGGGGGCAGCAGCTTATGTCACGGAGATGCTACTGTAAACTGCATGGGAAAGGATTGCAAGGGTGCAGAACTGCCCCCAGAGCTAAGAGCTATGACCTAGCACTAGCAGGAGCCTTTTGTTAATGGTACATGCAATGGATCAGACTGTAAACGGTCAGAAGCCAATGAAGCACTGTAAAGGCAAGGGAGAAGCTAAAGGCTAGAACAGGGTACGAACAGGGTTAGTTATACAGTGCTTTGCAATGTTTTATAAATTTCCTAGATCTGACCTTTTCCATATCTGTAAAAAAAATGTTTAGAAAGGAACTATTTGCAGATGACTAGTTGAAAGAAGTATATTAAAAACAAAACCAAAATAAAATGATAAAAAGACAAAGCAATACTCCAGCAGCAACCAAAACACCAATATAGTAAGCAGTGCCACAAGATCTGGGGTATGAGTGGTCTATTTTCTAGCTTCAACTGTCATGATGATTTCGATTTTCAGGAGGGAGGAGCTTTTATTATTTTGGTGTCTCAAACATCTTCTTGCTGGTATTTCTGCCCCCTTGAGTCACTGAATCTTAATGGTTATACTAACTTAAAAAAAAACAAAAAAACCAACACAGGATTATTACCTTAAAGGTATTTTTGGATACATATGAAATGGAAGTGCCTGACTGGGTCGAGTGTGAAGGCGTGGGGTACCTGAAGCCTGGGCCCCTCCTTAGCAATCTTAGCACAGTCGCCCAAGATTGAAGGGCATGGAGACTGAATCGCCCTCTTCCCCTGCACACGGTGCCCCTCTGCTAGTGCTCAGGCACATGGTGGGACAGTGGCAAGCTGCAGTGCCACTGTCTGTGCCATACCTGTTCTGTGGGGAGAGAGAGGACTTCAGTCTCCACGCCTTCAATCTGGTACTTTGCACGAGCACTAAATCCACTAAAAAGGAACACAAAACAAAATAAAAGAGCTCAATATGAAATGCATAGGATCTGAAAGATCCTCCATGGACCCATTCTCTATGGAAACGATGCCTTTTAGACATCTGACATCTAGGGAAACCAAAAGAGGAACTATCAGTTGAGCCACCCATAGTTATTAAGCAGCTTTTGTCTTTAAAGGGCTTAGCACAAACCTGAGGATGAGATTGATTTCATCTTCCTTGGTCCATTCAGTACCTCCACTCTGCTTCCAGTTCAGGTAGTTGAGCCATTTAGAACGACACTGCTTTTCTGAGCGGGTACCTACTCGCTCTGCCACGGCTGCCCACGATACGCCCTGTGTCACAATGTCACCTGGTTCAGTGCTGGTCAATTCATGAACCACCTCTGCAAGTCTCTTTTCCTCTTCTTCCGTCCACTTCCCTGAAAGAAGGAAATCATCTAGACTACTACAGCTACCTTTTTTTTTTTTTTTTTGCAAATCCAATTCAGCCCTGATGGGAAGTATGCAGCAGCACCAAAAGTTATTTGTAAACAACCCTGGGCCGGGAAACGGCACTATCTAAAAAGATGGCTGCATCTACTATCCCAGTAAGGTTCTTGATACAAAAGAAAATACAGAATCCTGATGGAAAACACTAACTGGCTCCTAAAGGAAAGAAAAACTACCCAATTAGAATTATACACTGTCAAGCTGCACTAAATCCTAAGTGGGAAGAGCTGCTTGGAGGCAAGATGGACACAGAACCTCACAATCACATTTTTTCCTAAGTCTTGCCTAAAATTCCCTGTTCTGCAGAAGTGGAATAAAGCTCAACAGAGATCCTTCATTATAGGAATGAATGGTGAGAGCCAAGTGCAGTAATTCCTATGGGCTCCCACTTTGGTAAAAATGTAAACTAGGTTTATACCATTTCCTTTCCCCACATCCCAACTCTAAGATACTGTGGTAACACAGAAGTCTGAGAGTGGTATTCACACATGATTTTATTTCAGGTTTTCCTGAAGCCATAAACCACTAATGACACCAAATGATCCACTTGGTCTTCTCTTAAGGAACTTGAACAGAAACACAAGTTTTTTTTTTTTTTACTCCTTCCACTTCTGTTTCCATTTTGTTACTAGTAGCTAAAAATGTCTAGAAAATTTCAAGAGCTGTGTACTTGCATCAGGGATTCATTCACTCAACAAAAATTTACTGAACTTCTATTATGTGCTAGGCACCATTCTGGATACCATATATTCAAGACAAAGTCCTGCTTCTACTTTAGCATGGCAACAAAAGGGGTTCTATACTCACAGTGCCCTACATAAAACTCCGGGCCAAATCCTACATCTAGATCTCCTATTCCTCCTTCATTCATTAAGCTGTCATTAACCACAGCATGACAGAGTTGGTGGGATTTATGCTCTCAATGTCTTGCAGGTCACAGGGCTGGTGGAGTGAATGGTGAAGCAGGAAATACTCCCGATTCCACTTCGGCAGGGTAGCGAGGGGAAAACAGAAAATATATAACCTGGAAGCTTAACCTTGACAACTATTTTTCTTATTGAAAGACTGAGCACAGACTGTGGCTTCTTCAGAGAATTTTAGGGCTAAAAGGGAACTACTGAGATCTTATTTCCCTTCTCATTTATGAGAACTAGAGATCATCTATTCTAACTTCTTCATTTTAGAGGAAACTCAGGCTCAGAAAGTTATGTGGGAACTAGCACCAGAGTCTCAGTACTGCTGTGGGGCACAAAGGCGAGGTTTAACAGTATTACCAGTGCATCTGTATACCTTAAGAGTTAAACAGGCATTTGTGGTCTGTACCAGAGACTGAAACACTAACAACAGGTTTTTTTCTATGGAAAAATATATGTACTTGTTTGAAATAAGCAAAACAGAGCCAGAGCAATGAAAGAGAACTTCTTAAGTTGGGACCTGCCCAAACTAAAGTTTTGGTTTTTTTTATAAACATGAAGTTGATAAGCTGTTGTTAACAGAAGCTCAACAGTTGGATGGGCTTAAATTAAAACTACTTCCTGTACGTAAGCTTTATCAATAAAAACTTTCCCAACTGGAGCAGTTTTGAATTGCTACGAAATGGAAACATGCTACATCTAAAACCTCTGAAACTGAGGAAATGCGTCCCTGTGAACAATGTCACCTCACACAAAAGCAGAAAAAATGAAGGCTTACTCGGGCCTACAGAGCATGAAGAAAAAGGAAGACTAGAAAATAAAAGGTGAACTCAAGCGAATGACAAATTTCTTTCCAGAAGAGAAGAGAAAGCAGTATGTGAAGGGGTGGGAAGCTCCGATGGAGACAAGAACAGCCCCGCGGTAGTGCTCACAGTACCTGTGTTGCAAGTATCCTTCATCAGTCGGCACCGATCTTTGACCGAAGACGCGCTTCTTCCCAGCGCCGCCCCTATTGTTGCCCAGTCATTGCCATGCTTTATCCGGAGCCTAAAACAAGAGTCTGCCAATCAGCATTGGGTTCAACTGTTTTCTCCCTTTTAATTTCATCATTTATTCTTCATTCTTCTTCTTCCCATTTGACTGGTTTGGAAGTTGTGGGCAGCAATACTTTGAGAGCCAAAGTTTGAAAGTGTGGCCTTTTTTTGGGGTCCACAGTTGTCTGTGGGTGAAAAAAAAACAGGCAGCAATTGCCTTTTTCCTGGGTCAGAGAAGAAATAAGTAACTTGGATATGTGTTCAAAAAAGACCAAATTTCCCCTCAGGTTACTGACACAATCTCCCAGGCAATCCCCAGACTTTTCCCTTTTGAGTACTCCTAAGAAGTTCTTCTCAGACATCTGAAAAAGTTTCCCAAGCTGCTATCATCCTAATGAAGGACCTTCATTTTTTCCCATGATCCATACAATCCATTAACCCATACTTTATGGCCCTACTCAACAAAGTAAAATAATTTTTCCTGCAAAATAGCCTTCATAAAGTAGAGTCCGCCCAGACATTAAGTGAAACATTTGCTAAGTCACCATTCTCAACTAAGCATGTAGCACAATCCTGGTTTTGATCCTCGTTTGTAAGTTCCTGGTATCTAGTCTTTAGGCCACCAAGAATGGCCATCTTATCTCTTCTGTAACCCTTATAGTGATCTGAGGACACATTTCATTCAGCAACTCACTATAGGAGAAGACGAAATTTATGGGCATGGGCTACTCTGTGCACGTATGGACCTGAAAAGTTCTTTTTATGGTCAATCTTGCTTAATAGCAGGATTAAATTATACCAGTCTACTAAAAATCTCTCGACATTTTCAAAGCAAAAGTTTAAAAAAAACAAAGGTATTAAAAAAGTTAAGACCCAACTATCAGAATTCAGGAAAAGAAAAAAAATTTTAACTTACTCCTTGAGCTTTTCAATTTCTTCAGGTGTGTATCTAGAAATTTAAAGAAATTTTTAAAAAGATCAATTAAAACAACAAAGAATGTTAAAAAACCTTAATAAAAATCAGAATTTCACTTACGGAGCCAAATGTTAAGTCACTTAGCATACTGATAATATTTTTAAAGTAACCAACTTTAAAGTACATTACTAAAAATTAAAACTGATGCTTCTATCTATAAAAAAATACTTTCAGCTACAATAAAAGCAAGCAATGTATATCTTTCTCTAGGAAAATTCAACATTTAAAACATACTTGCTCCTATTCTACTTTAAAGTCTTCCTTTATTTCGAAACTGGTTCCAGGCCCTCTAGTATCATAGCTATTCTGAAAAACTTACACGTCACATTGTAAACCAGAGCCAAAATGCAGATCTATGGTAAATTGTCATAAGGCACCAAAAAATTTAAAAAACTTCTCTTCATTTCTCCTCAACACGCACGGACATCTGCCAGACTCTGCTCCAATGTAAAGGCTCTTTTTCTTTAGAGGACAAGTACTCAATACAGCCAATGCAATGTTCTTTATAAAAGCAGTACTTAATAAGCCATACTATGACTACCTAAAATTCCCAAAGAGAAACTGAAAATATGTCAGTAACACCAAAGAATCATTGCATTGAAAAAAAATGCCTTCCCACAAATGTTACCTAAAAGAGAAATCCAGACATTGTATTCAGAAATTTATTTTTCACTCTGGTTTTATTAAAAAAAATATATACATATATATAAAGTCACTACCTAGGAAATGCTATACTATTAAAAAAAAAAAAAAAAAGGAATGTTACCAATGAATTTAGAGGGGTTTTCTCCACACTTCCTAAATCTTTACCCACTATATTTTTTATCGTAATGTTACTTTATTATAAAGCAGATTTTGATGAAGATAGTTAAGTCTAAATCTGACATATATTAAGGTGATTGAGATTCTAAGTTCTAAGAGGCCTTATTATAATGAGATTTCCATATTTACAACATGGACCTGGAGAAAAAAATATTAACACAGCAAACAGTAATTCATGGCTCTCTCCAATTAAAATTCTGCTCATAACTATATTTTAAAAAATGATAGCTCTTTAAATATTTCCCCTAATTACATGAAAACATGCAGCATTACAAGTTTTCATACTTTCCCACATGGTTTCTGTCATCATACATGCGAAGCACTCTTCTATAAACTGCAAACAAAGGCCGGTTCAGACCCCATGCTATAGTCCTGTAGAAATCTTTTCTTTCGTCTTTTGACATCTCAAAGATGATTTCTGTAGCATCTTTTATTCCGCGTGCCTAAATGGGTTACATTTCTTTGATTTAGGGATTTCTGATAAAATGCATAAGGATATACTATGCTTTTTAAAAGTTGTTTTTTTTATGTTCAAGATCATTAATGGCATTTAGAAAAATAATGTATTAATAAGTCAAATATAAACTTTAAAATGTTTCAAGAGATAATAAAGTGATACTTTAATGCTCCAGAAATAAACTATTAAATTCAATAAATGCAAGTTGTGTTAACCCCTTTTAAAATTATAAAAAATAATATCTAAAGAAAGTAGAAGAAAATCATAAGAACAAAAAACAGAATCAGGAATCAAATAAATAACAGAAACTACAAGCAATGCTAAAAAATGGTACTTTGAAAAGCCTCATGAAGACTAATAAAATATGAAAAGATAAACTATGGCAAAACTAAAAGACAAAACAACACTGGAAACGAAAAAACTGGGCCTAAGTAGAGATGCTACAGATTACAGAGTTGAACATTAATAAACTCCTAGAAAAGGTCAACTTACCAAAACAGACTCAGGAAGAGATAGAAAATCTAATAAGCACAGACCACCAAGAAAATTTAATCAGTTATTAATAATTTTTCACAGTGGAAATACCAGGCCCAAATGACTTGACAGATAAATCCTACTAAACAGTCAAGAGAAACATAATTCTGATTTTAAACTATTCTAGGGTATAGAAAAACAGGGGGGACACTTCCTCATTTGTTTCATTAGGCTAACATAACCTCAAAAGCAAAACCAGACAAGGACAGTTTAAGAAAATAAATTTTCAGGCAAGCTCATTCTCTAACACAGATTTCCCAGTCCCTAAAATATTGAACACGAGCAATGTGTAAGAAGATCAGTAATCAATACAGAAGGTGAGCTTATTCCAGGAAGTTTGTGTTAATTTAAAAAAAATTGTTATTATTATAGCATTAATTATTAAATTTATGGAAAAAACATAAACATCTATGGATGTGGAAAGAACATTCATAACAGAACATTCATATGTGTTTACACTCCTATTGAATTTGGATTTGCTGAAAACCTAATAAAAGAAAATATATAAAAAGCATAGGTTGAAAAAGAAATCATTTACTGGTATTATATATGCAGAAACTTAAGAATATTTAGCAAATTCTCATTAAAAAATCAATATATAAAGTCATTTGCTTCTAGGTAAAGATCAAAAAAAGTTTAAAAGTTCCTATTTACAGTATCACCAAATTAAAAGCAACAAGACTAAATATTAGGCAAGTGATGCAAGTCCTTTATGGAGGAAAACAAAGTACCAAAAGGCATTAAGCAGGAAGCCATTACAAGGGGTATACAGTGTTCTCAGTAGGAAGATAGAATACTGTAAAGATGTTAATTACCCTCAAATTGATGCACAGATTCAGTGCAGTCCCAATAAAAATTCCAACAGTTTTCTATTCTCTGCAACTTGATTCTAATCAAAGGGCCAAAAAGGGATAAGACATTCCTGAAGAGATTTGTCTCATCAGATGCTGTGATTTCTCTAGATAGTGCTATCTATACTAGTGTCAAGTATCAACAAACAGAACCTGGGAACAAATTAGAAAACCTAGAAACAAACTTGTGGAAGCTTGATTTGGGACAAAACGGACATTGTGGATTGGGTGAAGACTGCCATTCCACAGCGATGCTGGGACAACTGTCTTCCATATAAAACCAACAAAACCCCCCCAAAAACAACAACAAAAACAAAACCCAAAGAAACCCAAACCTCCCACCAGTGAAACCCTATTTCAGAGCCTTTTTTCAGGAAAAAAAATCAACATGAAAGACAAAACTATAGAACTTTTATGTGACAATATATGGGGCAATACCCTTATGCCCTTGAAGCAGAGGATTTCCTAAATAACCATGCAAAATATAAAAGTAAAAAATGATGATTTTGATACTGAAATTAAGATTCTTTCATCAAATAATCCCCAGGGAAAAAGAAAAGACAGGTCACAGAATTCATACAAATGAACAAAAAGCCGTTAGTATCCAGTATACATTAAGAATGTCTAGAAAATGAAAAAGATAACCCCTAAAAAAACTGATAAAAAACACAAACAGGAATTTCAAAGAGGAAACATAAAAAGTGGCCAGAAAGCATGTAAAAGTATGTAATCAGAGGAATACAAATTAAATCCATGATAAAGTAGCATTCACACCCATCATATTTGTATAAGTTAATAGCAAAAAAACCCTAAAAAGATCCCAAATGACCATTAACTACTCATGGGTAACTTACAGTATATATATTGGCATAATAACATACAGCTAAAAAAAAAAACCAATGGGGTACGGATCACAAAATCACAATAATAAACAACAAAAGCTGAATACAGGACACCCAGAAGATGAACCTATTTACATAAATTTCAAAAAGAGGTAAAATTACACCAATATGTATTTTATGCATTCTTTTGAATGTATAAAACTTCACAGTAAGCAGTTTCTACATTTTATTCTTCTTTTAATTTTTTTAGTCATCTCTATACCCAACATGGGGTTCAAACTCATGACCCCACAATCAAGAGTCATACTCTACTGACTGAGCCAGCTAGGTGCCCCAAGTTTCTAAATTTTAGAATCTAAAATTCTCTTATGCCAGTTTTGCAAATAATTAAACCTAACATTTACAATCTAAATACATGAAAGGCATTGTGTTGCAGGATGACCATATAGTGAGATGAAAAGATTCTTCTGCTCTTTTTCCACTTGTATTATTCATTCCACTTGTATCATACTTTCATTTATCTGATGTCTAATTAATTGGTTTCAAAATGGCTCCACAATGTTCTTAAACAGCAGCACATAATAAATACCATGATCAACTATCAAACCAGGTATCTTTTCGCAAGATCAGTACATCTTTTTGGACATTTCCTATCTGCCAAATCAATCATTCTCTTAGGCATGCAAAATAAAACACTCAAGTTATTCCAAATCCTCCTTTTTCCCTCTTCTCCGACATCCAGTCACCAGGGGTCCTTAGAAACCATCTGCTTATTTGCCCTTTCCCTGCCGATTCTTCCACCACTGTAGTTTATGAAGTCCTTAATTACTCTCATCTGGTCAAGTGAAAGGATCCTCTAAAAGATCTCAAATTGCAGTCGCATTCCTACCCTTTAACCATAGAATTGAAGGGGTCCTTAGAAACCATCTACTAAAATCCTTCGACAAGAAACCAGCTTCTTAATTCCCAAAGTGCAGTGTTCTCACCATTCGTTACAGCCTTATCAAAACCTGCAGAATTTTTCAAGTTTTAACTAAAGTGTATGTGACCAGTGGACTTAAGTTTTCAGTGGTCACTATACTTGTGTTTCTCTGGGAAGATCTTTATTCATTAACAGTGGACTGTTTACTTACTCTATAGTTTACAGAACTTAGCTTGGGAATAGTGCAGATTAAAATTAGGCTTAGGAATGTGGACATTCTAGGCAGCAATGTACTCATAATAGTGAAAAATTATATAAACCACCTAAGTATCAAACAATAGGAGAATGATTAAATAAAGACTGTATACCTCCCATTCCCAAATAATGCTGATGGTCTGTCTGGAAAAACCTTGGGAAGAGCACAGATGTACTCCACCTAATCCCTCACTCAACTAAGTTACCAGTTTTTCTCATTTCCAATAGGACAGAGTTCTACTTCTTTGGACTGGACTTCAAAGCCAAGTTTCCAGATAATTATTCAGTTCAAGTTAGAGGGGCTACTTTAATGTGCTCTGGGTTTCATTTCTGACTCACTGGTGCTCAGCATTTGCTCATACTTCCTCCAGCCCCATTCTAGCCCAAGTTCTATTCCTTTAAAACCCCACTCAAATCCTTGCCCTTCCAAATATTTTCCGTAACTGTCCTAACCCTAAGAATATACTCCTCCTTCTCTGATCTCATGCAGAATTCACATGTATCACTCACATGGTACAAAGCCGTATATTACTCTTCACTTGCTTTCAACATTCCCAAATGAACTGCTGGCTTTTAAAAAAGCCATGTGCTATGGCAATTCATATCTCCAGTACCTCAAAAATACTACGTTTAAGAGACATTTAATGAAAAGGATGACTTAGCTAATCATATATAAGCCTCAACAGGAAAATGAACTAAATTATTCATTTTTTTAAAAAGGGGGAAGACTCATGTCATAAATTCACTCAAAAAAGATGTGTATCTTAGGCTTTAGACAATACAAGCTTAAACTAATTTACAGGCTACTTGAAAAGACAGGGTTTTAAGATTCTGAGAAGCTATTAGGATTTTGTCTAAACCAAGTGTTAACTAATGCAGTAAAGCTATCTTTAACTATGCTATAATCATACACCTTAGAATTATGAAGCTATGACATATTAACTAATCATCGATTAGAAAAACTACTGGAAAGCTCCTTATAAAGTACATACAATGATGCTTTGATAATTTTTGCAATTGGCAATGAAAAAATTTGTGAAACAAAAAAATGCCATAAAGTACCTTTAGATAGCGTTCAATATTGTTCATCAAAATATCAATTTCTTCCTTAGACCACATCCCCTGTTTCCATTTATGTCCTTTAAGGGAAAAGAAATATTATTACAGAAAATGTTATCCCTCAAGAGAAGAAAATTCTGCAAATTTGCTTAAATAAATTATCTACGGGAATAAAATGTAGCTAATTTCTCGTCCATCTGAAATCTGAAAGATCCCCACATAGCTGCTTTGGTAATCTCTTTTGAGTAGGCTCCCCAATGTGGGGCTTGAACTCATGATCTGTGATCAAGAGTCACATACTCTACCTACAGAGCCAGCCAAGTGCCCCGTAACCCCTGGTTTTTAAGAAAGAATATATTTGATCCTGGGGCACCTGGGTGGCTAAGGCAGTTAAGTGTATGACTCTTGCTTTCGGCTCAGGTCATAATCTCAAGGTCATGAGATGGAGCCCTGTGTCGGGCTCTGTGCTTGGTGTGGAGTTTGTTTGAGATTCGCTCTCCCTCTTCCTCTGCCCGTCCTCTTGCACTCTCCTTCTCTCTTTCTAAAATGAATAAATCAATCTTAAAAAAAAAAAAAAGAATACATTTGATTCTACTATTAAATAAAGACAACAATAAGTAAGACTAAAAATGTATTACTTCCTCTCATTTATATGTCTTAGTCTTTGAACAATACAGGCATACTAAAAAGACATGAAAATTACAAAAGCCAAATCATGCTCAAAACTGTCTGAAAAATTCACCAGTGGAAAAAATAAATTTTATGGGCAAAAGAACATGCACAAATGATTCTAGGACAAGGTAAACATAACATGCTGGATACCAAGGGAATAATATATTCATAATGAGTATATACTCTGCAGTGGCTGAATGCAGTTCCTTTCCTTCACTTCAGAGCGGTGAAAGGGTAACCCCCACTTTCCTGTAGCAGCTCCCTACCAATCCTCATAAACTCTGGAGCACTATAAACACTTACTTTAAACTTCTAAGCCGTTTATCAGACCAAGAGCTCTGAAAAGACTTCTCACTCCCATGTGAAGTAACAGTACTTTCTTTTAAACGCCACCACTGTTTCTCTGCATCTCAGAGAAATTATGATTAACTATTAAAAAACAAATTTTGGTTTCATGGTCTCATTCAGAGCCAAAGTTAATCAATTACAAAAACTCAATTACTGTAACTACTCAATCAGAATTAACAAGTCCTCAAAATCCTGATGATTACAACTTCTTCTTACCTTCCCTTTTTTCCCCCCAATGGACATTGAAATTCACATTATATCTTACCTTTGTTAGTCAGAGAATCCTTATCTTCTTTAGTTGTAAACCATGCTTGGCTAACTGCTGAAACTTCCTCATTACCCAAGGGAGATATTTCATCTAGTTGCTCATTCTGTAGAATCTTGAAGAGGTAAAGATAAAAAAACAAAAAACAAAAAAAAAGTATAGCTTAATACAATATACCCTGATTCATCTTTGTCTGCAATACTAAACATTATAAAAACTCTAATATAATCTATAGACTTAATTTGCTTTAGAGATAGTAAAAATATATTCAATTTATAGAAAAACAATTATATTTTTGCTGTTTTTTATTATGACAGTATGAAAACAAAACTTCCTGCATTAACAAAATATGACCTTCATTTAAGCAAGTTACCTCTGTACTAGTGGCCTGAATTTTACAGAATAATAGGTAGGATTCCAGTAAGTACTTAAATCAATATAGAATATCTAAAGCTATCCGCTTATTTATATATGTAAAATGAGCTCATACATATAATAAAACACAAATGCTTTGTTTGACTGTCATGACTATTTCAGTCCTTTAGGTAGTTTGCTAGGAAAATATAGTCATTTGTAATGTAATGTCTTGTTAAATTTAAAGGATTAATAGGCCAAATCCAAAGACACAGCAAAATCATGGTCTCCTTATTGTTTATGGACAAGTTTGTTTTAGCCAACCTCGAGAACTGATTCCTAGCCTCATCAATGTAACTTCTTCTCAAAGAACTATCACTTTTTATTATTACTGCAGCTAAAGCAGTCTTGAGAAATGCTTGAGAAATAGCAACTTTACTATTACTCCCACACCATAAAGCTCACCCTTTAAAGTGTAAAACTCAATGGTTTTTAGTATATTTATGCAATTATCATGCCAGGTACATTTCCAATTCAGACATACCTGATCTAGCAAACTCTGCAGGAACAAAACCATTTAAGAGAGCTGGCCTTGGGCTAAAGACAGCTAGAGTGAGTAAAGAAGATGTGGCAATGGGGCTATCATTTTAGGAATTAGCCCATCTATCATAAGCAAGCCAGGAGGCCAGTCATATGCCCAGTGACCACTCAACTCAGTTCAGTCTCTGGACTAGATCAACTAAGCTATGTCACTGGCCGGAGGTAAGTCCTAACAGACAATGGACTACTTCTTGAATACGCAGAAACTGATGGACTACTTCTTGAATACGCAGAATTTCTAATTTCAAGAGGCACTGAAATCATCCTGCTTGGGAAGAGAGTAGCTGTCCATAAATATCCCAAGGACAATGAGGAGGAAAGCTACATTTCTACTGTTATCTCTGCTGGGTTTTTTTATCTGGGAGTAATGAATATGCTGTTATTTAAGAAAGCACTGTTCTTAAATCTGTGGACAAAAAGTTACAGATTCACTGGATTAAGTATGAAAAGTTCTGTCACCCTATGTTTATGTGTCATATATTTTACATTTTTTGTTTTAGAGATCAGGAGGCTACCTGTATAAAAATGAGAATGGAGACAGACTTGACAGATAATGTCTAAGGCCTCTTGTATTGTGAACATCCCAACTGTCTAAGATTTGACACAGAGGTTATTCATCAAGGGTGACAGATTACTGTGAGAAGACCTTGATATAAACAATACCCACTGTTAAGAAATGTAATGTAGAAAATACTCTCCTGAGATGACCTTCTCTTACATATTAATCAGCTGGTTAAAAGAATAAAATTACCATTTCCCAAAGTGAGTCTAAATATACAGCCTACTCTCTGAACCTAAGGAATACACCTGTCATCCTGATTAATTACTATCTTTGGGCAAAACCTAACTCCTTTTGTTTCAAATTACCCTGATGAAGAAATACAATTATTAGTTACAAAGAGTAAACACGTAAATGGTAACCATGTAAACAGCCATCAAATGACACCAACCTTCCATAGCAAATGAATTGAATTGTGCAGAAGAATTAGGTATCTCAAAGGTTGTCTCGCTACACTTAGTATTATTCAGTTTTACAGTATTTTACCCCCATTTTCCACTACTTTATATATCCATTTTTAAAAATTACTCAGATCTAGTCCAGAGACTGAACTGAGTTGAGATATATTTAGTATGCTGCTATCCTTGAAATGCAGCCTTTCTGAGCTGATGTGGTTGTAGGGTTTTATATCTGTAACATACGGAGACTTGGAAATCTAAATAATTCACCCATGAAATACCTCTTGTAACCACACAGCACTGTAAATATTAGGAAATTTTTTGGTTTCTAATTATTTTCCCAGCTAGCTCCAAAGCTGAAATGGGACCGTACATTAACTACAGCAATATGTGATGTAGTTATACTTGCTTTGACACAGGATAAGCAAAAAACAGGCTGGTTCTGAACTTTGAACTATGCTTTCACTCACAACCTAACAGTATGTTTATGAAACAAATATGAGAAATTATTAAATGTTTTTCCTTCACTACAATGGTAATAACAAACCAAGAGGTTTATTATAATATCAAATTATAACTCATTAACTCTTAAGAAATAACCCAAACAAAACAACCCTATAATTTGTCTAACTCACACTGCCATTGCCCAATCTTTTAATAAGTAGGTTGTAAACCCCATCACATACATATGTATATACATATATACACAACTATTTTCACTGTGCTCAAAACAAAATTGAAGTGAGACTACACAGTCTCTGAATTGGAAATGAATTTGACAAGCGCAGTTTTGAAGAATGTGCCCTATGGCCTCAGAAAAAATTCCTGTCCAAGTCACCCCCTGAAATCCAAGAACAGATTATGAAGATCTCTAGGCAAGCTTAAAACTGTCTGAAGTACATGAAAGACTCACTCCTCTAGAACTCCCGTCATTCTAGAACCACTATGAAGCTCCCTGTGAAAAAGGTTCACAGCGCACCCACATGAGATTTCCTTAGTCCTTGATGTTACATCAATTCGTAACTCTTACACCTAACTGAAGGGTCAGTGGGAAAATAATGACATAATGTCTCTAATATCTACTTCAAAAATATGTTATTACATAAAGAAATGAAGCAAAAGGACAAGATACTAAAAAGAATGGCACAATCAGCCAGACATAAACTTAAAAGTAAAATAGATTTAAGCTCCAGGCTATCTAAGAGAGCAAAGAATTCTGCTTACATTTGGCAGAAATAACTCATGAGACAAAGAAGTTCACATGAAAGGAAAGCAGTAGGCCCTACTTTTTATCCAACCACTTAACTCGGGATAAAATGTATTTTAGTCTTAGAAGCACCGAAAGGGACGACAACTGTTATAATTAAAATCTATATGAAATGAGGAGCTTCCATTCATAGTAGAACACAGCACATATACAGTCCTTCTAAATCAGTCACAGAGATACTGCTGGGTAACACTTAAGAAGCTTTACACCAATATCTTATACACTGGTAAGATAAAATTTAAGTTACCTAATAGCTCAAGTGAGATTATTCCATGTAGCAAAAGAATGCACGTGTACCATCTGTTTCGACAGATGTGAACCACTCTACAGGGAATGAATTTTCAACCTTTATCTTTGCCTACTATTCTGAGATTCATATAAGTGAGGACTGGAAACCTAAATGAAAATAATAAATCTTACCTCAATTCTGTCCTTTGTCAGACAAATTATGTTCTCATCATTTTATCACCTAAGGTATGTGTTAAGGATAATCCTCTTGCGGTCAGTAAAAAGACTCACTATACCTGGATCTGTGTCACAGTTCCCTCAGTAATCTCATCATCTGCCACCTCTGTGGTTGCAGTCATGGTCACCTCAAAGCTCTGATCATTTTCTGAAACTTCAAGAAAAAAGAACAATTCAACTCCAGAGTAACAGCCAGATTCTAATTATTAAAAAAAAAAAAAAAATCCATGGGGAAAAAAAATATGTGACCATCTAATTTCCTAACACACTCGTTGCCATATATGCTTAACAAAAATTTATTGTGTACCTAATACATACTAGGTATTGCTTTGGGTGATGGGAAGACAGCAGTAAGCAAATGAAACAAAGTCCTGCCTTTGTGGTGCTTACACAAAACGAACATACTATGTCGGATGTTGATAAATAATGAGAAAAAATAAAGCAGAAAAGGGAATGTATTGGGGGGAGGGGATTTAAATTTTAGCTAACAGGCCAGGAAAAGTAACCAAGATTTGGACCCAAGTGACAAACGGAGCTAGTCATAAGGTATCTTGAGGAAGAACGCTTTCTGCATGAAGCGTTCTATTCAAAGGAATGACAAGGAGGATAGTGTGACCAGAGAAAACTGAGCAAGAACATTAAGATGCTGTGTGGAGGCTTGAAAGTCAATGTAAAGACTCTGGCTTTAACGTTCGAAAGGAAACTACTAGAAGACGCAGAGTGACAATCTGACTTCTGTTTTAAAGGGTTCACTCTGGCTCCTAAGGAGACAATAGTCTGAAGGGCAGGAAAGGCTGCAGTGAAATCAGTTAAGAAGCTAATTCAATCAGCTAGGTAAGAGAAGTCAAGTCAGTGACTGGACCAGGACTGAAGGCAACAGAGGGTGATTAGTAGTTCAAATTGTGGATTTATTCTGATTTGGGAACCAACAGGCTTCGTGGATAAACTAAATATGAAAGAAACGGAAGAGTCGAGGGTGGTATCACAATTTTAAAAATCTGAGCTACGGAAAGAATGTACCTGCCATTAATGAAATGGGGAAGACTGCAGAAGAAGCAAATGTTAGAATTTAAGAAGCTTCAGGAGCTTGGTTTAAACACACTGGTTTGAGGTTAAACATCTAGAATTAAGATCAAGTCTAGGCTGAAATAAATCTGGGCATCATCACCCGAGACAGGATTTAAAACTACACATTCTAGGAAGTAAGAGGAAACAAAACAGAAGCAGCAGAAGAACTGGGTCCTGGGCTGCTCCCACCTACAGCCTCCCACCTACAGGATGTGAACAGGTCAGTGTAAGAGACTCGGAAGGCACAGTGAGGTCAAAAATTACTACAGGAATGTGTTCCCTGGAAACCAAATAACAAAATGTTCCAGAGAAGATGGAGTGATAAATATTGTCAAAAATTGTGGCTAGATCAAGAAGACCAAAACAAACAAAAAATCACCAATGGACTTAACAACAAGATAATCTCTAGAGACCTGGGAAGAACAGTTTTGGTGAAATGATTAAGAGGCAAAACCCTGACTGGAGTGGGTTTAGGAAGAATGGAGGAAGAAATGGAGGTAAGTATATCTATTCTTATTTTTTTTTAAGTGAATCAATTCTTTCAAAGTATTCTGCTCTAAAGGAAAGAAGTTAGATGTGAGCCCGAAGTGGGCTAATGGGATTTTTTATTGTATTTTTTGAAGATTTTCTTTGTCAGAGAGAGAGCACACAAGCAGGGGGAGGAGCAGCCAGGAGAAGCAGGCTCCCCACTGAGCAAGAAACTTGATTCAGGACTTGATCCCAGGACCCTGAGATCATGACCTGAGCCAAAGGAAGATGCTTAACTGAATGAGCCACCGGGGTATCCCAGGGACTTTTTAAAGAAGAAATTATCATATGTTTGTAGTGCTAATGGAAATGATCCAGTAGAGAATGAAAAACTGATGATTCAGAGGACAGGGAAAGAAATGCTGCAACAATGTCCTTGAGTGAGTCAAAGGGACAAGATCTAGAAAAGTGAAGGGCTGGCTTTAGCTAGAAGAGAAGATAGAATATATGGACATAGCTCCATGTGGGTATGTTATTTTGTAGTAGCAGAAACTTGCAGAGACTTGTTTGGACTACTTCAACATTCTTAGTAAGTAGAAGCAAGGTTATCGCTGAGGGTAACAAAGGTGGAGAAAATACTAGAGATTTCAAAGGAATGTCTTAAACAGTCATCTCTGAGAGGGAGAAAAAAACACCCATTTGGTAAGTGTGGCATGACGGGCAGGCAACAGTTATGAGCCCACTTCAAGTTAATGATCATGAATTTAAAGTAAGCTTATGCTGTTTCCCAATTTCCTGTGCCAGTACAGACATAAATAGCCAGGCAGAGTCAACCAGGGTTGTGGCTTCACTAAAGGACAATGAAGTGACAGAAGGAAAAAAGGATCTGAGGGTAAACACAAGAGTGATTACAATGAATAACCATGAAACAAACTGGGTAGGGAGGAAACAAAAGATACAAGTCAAACAGAATAATGCAAAAGTGGTAAGATCAGTGGGTTCTAGTGGGCAGACTGCAAGCACTCAACAGTATTAGAGGAAGTAAATCACAAATGGACTCTAGTTAGTAGGTAACAGCAAAGGAGGTTAATGGGAGAAATAAGGTAGTGTGAAGAACAAAAGGTAGAAGAGGCAAAGATATTGCAACAATCATCTAAATAAATAATCACCAAGAGTTCCGTGACTAGGGAATGGAGTAAATGTGGTGGGAGATAACTGCAATAAGAAGTAGTAAGTGATCTAGAATGATTAACATGAGACTTAACAGGACACTTAAGTATCAGACAGATAAATGTTATCAGTTTTATAAAGCACATAATGAAAACTTGAATATTAAAATAAAATTTGAAGTTAAATCTTTAAGAGCTAATAATATTTACTTCCCTGAACAAACAACGACTTGCCCATATAGTCAGTCCCACATGATGATGACGGACACAGGACTTCACATTTTTATGTGACTTTTTTTTAATGGAGAAGTTTTTCTAAGTTGATTTTATCAACATGCTTTTTACCAATTTAGAGAACAATACTTCAAGCCCATGTTTCATAAATTTAGTCTTACTGTAAGTATTAGGCTCCAGAATGTCCTCCAAACGTGATGGTGCTATGACCCCACATGAAGCAGTCAGGTGCTTTTAGGTCAGCACAGACAAATTACCCCACCCAGTTAAGTGAGTGTGAGTGTGTGTGTGTGTGTGTGTGTGTGTGTGTGAAGGATTCCATCTAACACCATAAAATAGAATAGAATATCAACTGTAGCTTTAAACTACAAACATGACCAAGGTACTCAACTTTAACCGAATGAATTAACCAATCATAATTTATGTGAAAATAATCCCTCAAAAATTCTGGCTTAGTGAAATAAATATTTTTGTTTTACTTTATGTCCTGGGGATGTAATGTACTGCATGGTGACTATAGTTAATAATATTCTATGGTGTATTTGGAAATTACTAAGAGAGTAAATCTTGAAAGCTCTCATCACAAAAAAAAGCTATAACTATGTGCAGTGACAGATTTTAACCAAAATTATTATGTTCACTTCATAACATATACGCATACCAAATTATTATGTTGTAAACCTGAGTCTAATATAATGTTACAGGTTAATTACATCTGAGTCTTAAAAAATTCCAGCTTAGAAAATGTCCATATAGGATTGTATCTGTACAGACAGGCCAATGAAGTTTTAAGACTGGATCACAACCTAAGGATGGTCAAATCAGGAGTTCAAAAATCGTACGAATCATTACTAGAAAGAAAGATCATTTAATCAGAACTACATTATGTTTGTATATGTCACTGGAAGCAACAGGAGTAAATATTAGTAATATTAACATTAATGATATCTTTGAATTGAATGAAGTCACACAGTAAGCTAATTAAAATGGTTTTTCTATTCAACTGAACAAGCAAGAAACTCTACATAAAAAGTGCACGTCGACTTAGAGAAGAACAAGGTTTGCCATGATGAAAACCTAATCTTAGTTTTTTCCAACTAGATGAAAAAGTGATTTTGCTTGATGCTGAGAGCAAAATTAAAGTTCTCAAGGACCAGAATGCATGGGTATGACCTCAGACAACTTCTCATACCTCTCTGTGCCTTAGTTTCCTCATTATAAAACAGGGATCATAATACCTACTCTAAAGCGTATTTTCTCAATGAGGGCATACATGCTTCTGGGCGAGGTGTGGGTGAAAAAAAGCATTCTCTATATTAATAAAATAATACATACATATGATACATTAAAAAAAAACAAACAGTGTATCTGTGGTATTACAATTCCATGGGGGAAAGCACGATCAGGAGAAAACGTCTAAAAAAGTTTGGGGTGGGGAGGATGACAACAATTCTAAAAAAAAAGGCTGAAAAGATTAAAATAGGCAATATATGTAAAAGCATTTGGAGCCATGCTTACTCATTAAGTGTTAGTCAGGAGTTCTTTTGAAAAAAAAAAAAAGGAAAAAAAAAAGTGTTCTTTTGACTAAACAGAGAAAAATAATGGGTCTAAGTCTACCGTGAAATGCCAATTGGATCTCTCCCAAGCTAAAATTTGATTTCAAAAGGGAACTCTGTTCTCGATACACAGTGACTTACGTGGAAGTGCAACAACTGATATGCAAGGAGTAGGGTCATCAATACTCTGATCATCCTCAGAAGACAGACAAAGCCTTTTATGTGGAGGTTCAGTACTATCTTCTGAGTCTATTTCATCAGCTTCTAATGAAACAAAATAAAACAAAAATCTCAAAATCTTCAAACCAATGAGGAAAGCCCCAAATCTTCAACAAATAACTGTTAAACGATCTTCTTATCAATCTGCTCAGTTAACCCAGTTGTGCAGGTGGGACTCCATATGACACTGCCTGCGCTATCCCCAGCTCTATCTAACCTCGGCTCCTTTCTTATGGCAAGAACTATCAGAATGGGGTGCCACTTTTTAAACATCACACTTCTGTACTACTAACTACCTGTCTTTCCAAATATTTCACATGTAAAGACAAGGGCTGGTTATTTAAATCACTCACAAATATTTACTGAATGCCTACTATGTGCTACATGCTGGGAACAGAGCAAAAATGACAGGTAACTCTTCACTGTCCAGAAACTCATAAGGTAGTGGAGGAGATGACTAAAGCAACAATTTCAAAACAGTGTTCAAAGAGCTATGCACGTGGAATGAGGGGAGAGGCATCTAATTTAGACTATAGGTGAAGGAAGGTTTCCTGGATAAGGTGTCTTAAACTAAAAAGAACTTGAATGAACAGACGCCAGGGGTAAATGATAATTACTGGCACTAGGAATAATTATTTGCAGTGACAGTGAGGTAGGAAAAGCTTAAGGTCTGTAAGGAAAAAAGCCAGCTGTGAATTGCTGGGACACAGATGTATGAAATGTGGCAGGAAGTGAGGCTGGAAGGAAAGTGGAGATGGTGGGAGCCCATCACTGTACCCTAAAAACCATGGGGCACTTAAATAAACAAAACTTCCTATACTACTGAATATTATGAGCAAGGGCATCAGCAGTTGAAAGATAAATTTGAGCAGGGAGACGTGTTAAAAGGCTACTACCAGGGCCTCCCAGGTGAGAAATGAGACTCTGAACTAAGAGAGGGCGACTTGAGATGAAACGATGGATTCAAGAAACAAAATACTACCAACAAGTTTTCATGATGGAATGAACATAGGAGATGAGAGAAGGGTTTATTCCTACCCACATTTATGATCTGGGATACTAAGTAATGAAACTGACTGAGAGAAGTAGGCCTGGGAATTTTGTAAGAGAATTCAGTTTGGAACATGTGAAATGTCTATGAGAAATGCAGAATTCACAAAAAAGAAGTCTGAATCATTTTAATACATAGGTGGTAATTAAAATCTATTGAATAAAATAATCAGAAATTAAGTATTAAATGAGAAAAGAAGATAAAACCTACCCTCAGCAAAGATAAACTTAAAACAAAATAAAAAGTAAATACAAATAAGGAATAGGTAGAGAAGTGACAACAAAATCACAAGCCTCAAGGCTATGAAATCTTAATTGATTACAGATAATCACATTAAATCTTGTAACAGTCATGTAAAATCCTCTAACAGACTATAGCAAAAAAACTGACATGACTACTTCTATATTTTCTAATGTACTACATACACTGTAGGCACCAAATGTTATCAAAGAGGAAGTATATTTCAGTCAATCAGTCATTATCCTTGTAGGCTCAAAAGATTGTACTTATTCATAAAGTAGCTACAAGACTGAAAGTTCAAATTTAGGGTAAACTTTCAAAATGCAAACACATTTTAAAAAATAAAACTATAAATTAAGGTTAATTATGATGCAAAGAGATAACCCTCTTTTCTACCGTCCTAGCCTTATCTGTCTATCTGGGTAACAGGGATCAAAGGTGACATGAAATCCAGAAATTCGAAAAGATCCACAATTCTATGTCATCAAGTTTTCCTACCATTCTGAGGGCAATGAAGAATGAGGTTCCCGTCTGTGTCCTGAGTCAAAGTCACAGAGTTCACAGTTTCTACTGTTACTGTGTCAGAATCCTCTTCAACTGTGCTCATACTCAAATCTGTAGAACAGATTGCAGATTTAAAACATTATTTACGAATATGAACATAAAGTCGCCTCCAACTTTCCACTCCTCCCCACCAAAAAAACCCCCACAATTTATATCCACTACAGTGTTCTTTATGTGAAATTGCAATGACAATTCAGACTTTAAAAACTGTTTTTCCAAAGGTTATACCCACCGTTTAGAGATGTAACAATCTGCAAAAATCTGACTTCTCTAATTAAAAACCTATGGCATTTATTTTTTAAATAGAGTTGGTTTTACCACATCCAATGAAAATGACTATTCCAAGTTGTCTGATCTATAAAATATTATGTCTCACTAGCAAAACTCTCACCACTAATTATTTACGGGCAATTTTGTGATAATATTCAAATAGGTGTTTAACTTCTGATTCTTTCAGAAGATCCATTAAACCCTGTATCTCAGAAATCTCAGATAAACCTAATAATTATTTCTCCAACACTTTTTACAAGTATTTAAGCTCTATTATTATCTGAAAACTAAGAACACTATGGAATTATCCTCACCATGTTTTTTTCCATATTAAATAAGCACTACATCCATCACTGACTAAATTTTTTTTTTTTTTTTAATGGATATAGAGGTAAGCCTTCATACAGAACTGATTTTGTTTAAAGTGCCTTTACCTGCTATTTTACACATACAGTATTTCCCTCTTGTTCAAACTGAATGATCACAGTCTCACAATACAATACCTCATGGTTGACAGGAGAAAGTGTATTGAATTAAAATTCAGGCTCTTGCCTTGTTGAAGTCTTGGGGGGTTTACCTTATAATGTTCTTCCCTCAATTCTCAATGTTGGTTTGGTCCACCTACTTTTTACCAACTAAATAACAGAGGCCATAAGCCTTAATGTATACTGATCACTCATTATTTATTTGGCTCCTATACACAACATCTTAGTCTGTTCACATAGTCTGTTCACATATTTACCCTTTATTCAAGTGTACATGGCAGAAAGACTTAAAATCTATTGACATTCACATGGTGAAGATCCAATGATTCCCTCAGGTTTTACGATACAAAATTATTGTTTTAATGGACATCAATTATTTAACAATAATAAAGACAACATTCACCAAATTAATACAGAAATCATGATCTAGTTATATCAGCAAAATTTGCAAAACACAGGTGAAGTCCTTGGAACCAGGGCACACTTACCTGGAAAATAGATGGATCACGGATAGCCCTTCCCACAGAATCAAGTCGCCTTCCCTTAGACACCAGCATCACCTTCATGTTACCCAGACTGCTTCTCTTCCATATTCCTACCTCTGCAATACTCTGAAACAGTACGAGCATTAAACACAAAGGCTTAAGTAAGAACAACTGTGTTCTATCAATACACTCCACATTCCAGCCTCAAGGCTCTGTGATGTCTCAACTAAAAAAGGAATGACAAAAACCAGAATTTTTTTCTAAATAGACTTTTTGAAAATCAACACTTGAAAGTATTCCCCAATGGAAGGCAGAAATGAGATCACGTACCTGTTAAGCTAGTTTACAGGCAGTTTCTAAACCCAAGTTGTCCCTCAACAGGCAAATATTCTCAGAAAAAAAGAGGTTCAACTACGCTACTGGCTCTATGAACTACAGAGTATGTGCAACCTAACCAAGGGTGTAGAATACCACAAACTACCAGTAACTATATATTTTTTTTATATAACTTACTACCACCTCTTTATACATAATGCCATATTTAATCATAAAGCATTAAAAATTGTATCATATATGTGAACAATCCTGCCTATGGATCTGTGGGAAAATAGAAACCCTAAACAACTGAGCCAGAAAAGGTCAATTATAAGCAAGCTCGTCAAACATTTTTTTAAAGATTTCTTTCAATAAACTCATTATCATCCCAAAGAGTCAACCAGAGAATCAAAAAGTTCATCACGATTTGAGATTTAAGGGGTATTTCAGCAAAAGCTAACAGGTGAAATTTCCATTTTAGCTGTGTTCTAATTAGAACTCCTCTCTCCAGGATGATTGTATTTTGACAATTGCTATACGTTAAGTCTGCAATGAAAAGGTACAGATCCTGTGAGAGAACCTTCTAGTCAGCTATTAGATTTCATGTTGTTCTTATTTCTGAATCCATTGAATTTTCTTAAAAGTCTGATTAGTAATACTTTACTGCAGAAGATGGAGAAATTCAATGTGAAAAAAATTCACCCATAAACTTAGGAAAAGCAGAGTTCACTCTCTTTGCTGTGTGTGTATGTTTGTAAATGTGTATATATTACAGCATATAAGCAATTTAAATCCTGATTTTTTGAGTTTATCATATTAAAAAGTATGATGAAACCAAACTAGGTATCTAACTGAACTTTTTAGTATCACATAAAATTTAAACCTCATAAAAAACATGACATTATTTAATAACTGCCCTATCACTGGACATTTGCATTGTTCCTAATTTTTCATTTCCTTAAAACACACTCCTTTATATACTTTATTTCCTTAAACAGTATTAATTAGTGGAAATTACTACATAAAAGAATATGACAAAATTTAGAACTTTTTTTAAAACAGATTTTATTTGAGAGAAAGAGAGAGAGGGCATGTGAACTAGAGCATGGGAGCAGGGTGAGAGGCAGAGGGAGAACAGGGAAGCCGGATGCGGGGCTGGATCCCAGGACTCTGGAATCATGACCTGAGCCAAAGGCTGACGCTTAACTGACTGAGCCACCCAGGCCTCCCAAAACTTAGAACTCGTTAAGTCACGCTGAGACAGGAAAACTGTAAGAGACCTTATGGGGGGAGGGGGGGAGCAAAAAAGCTGTTTTTTTTTTTTCTTTGTTCCTTTTCCGGCTTCTAATTTTGCTAGGACAGCCCCCCCCCCCCAAAGGTCAAGGAATTAATCATTTCTTTGAAGTTTTCTAACACAACTGATAAGATCTAAGGAGTGGCCAGATGAGGAACATTCTCCAAGACCCCAGGCTCCAGGGCCATTAAGTGACTTAAAGAGGACACCTGAGTACTAGTCCTGGTTTGACCAGTTCCCAGATGCCTGAGAGGACAGGTACACTGGAGCACCGTCCTTAATAGCAAACAAAGATGAGACTCATGCCTGTTTTCCTTTGAGTCTCCCTTTCCGGAAAGGTTGTTTGAATTTATATCCAAACCACGGAGGCAGAAACTCTATTCCTCGCAACACCCTCTTTTTTAAAGAAAGCACAAAGCAAAAAAACAGCACAAGAGCTCATTTGATAGGTGAAGAGTAGTCACTGGTTTAGCATTTTAATTAATTTCATCAGGACCCAGATTAACCTAAAACTAAGAAAAAATAAAGGTAGATTTAAGACAATATGGAGATATGGTAAGATAATACCAGAAAAAAGGGAGTCCTAAATTGCCAGCTGAAATAAAGTATTTAATTCTTGACAACCACTGGTTACAGGTAATCCTATGCAGTGTACGAGCTTTAAATCAGAAATCTAGGTTCATTTTTTAAAACTTGGCAACTTAGGTTGAGATTAGTAAATGGTTCTAAGGTGCTTTGCAAATTAACAAGCATATTTGTTCCATTAACAAATATTTATCAATTATCTACTATATATTAGGCACTTTGCAGGCACTGGGGATATGGTGGCCACTTTTTTTTTTAACTGTCTCTAGCTACGCTCTCAACTCACTTTCCTGAGGTCTCTCCCACTTCCCGCTGTAGTTAGAGCTAGGAGGTCAATGTTAGTTATTAATATTTGAGAAACTGATATGGTTTTATTGTAAATTTAACTTTAATAGGTAACACATTTACATAGTTCAAAATTCAAAAGATAAAGGTAGTTACACAGTGAAGTCGGCTTCCTGCTCCAGTTCCCTAGTCACTCGGTCCCCCTTCCTCTATCAGTAAACTGTTATCAATTTCTTAGGCTTCCTTCCAGTTATTTTTATGCATATAAGTCAATATAGCCCTTCCTGCTATACATACTTTTTACAGAAATAGTATCATACTACCAACACTGAACAGTACCTTAATGGCTACTTTCCAGTGCCAGCAAGATGAGAAGACACCACTGCAAGCATGTGACTGCAAGCTGATTAAGAGCAAGGTCCCTAAAGTGGGACCTGCTTTAGCCTGCTGCAGGGCAAAAAAAAAAAAAAAAAGAAACAAAAAGACCAGCAACAACCCAGGAGCCAGTATGGGAAACCCAGAGGCTTTCCATAAAGGAGAGTAGCTGAATTTAACGTTGGAGATAAAGACAGGGGTAGATCTTACAAGGCCTTCCAAATCCTTGGTTTTCAGTTGGGGAATATAATTTACATTTTTTAAAAAAAGTTTTATCTATTTATTTGACAGAGAGAGAGATCACAAATTGGCAGAGAGAGCAAACGGGCTCCCTACTGAGCAGAGAGCCTGACGCGGGCCTCAATCCCAGGACCCTGAGATCATGATCTGAGCTGAAGGTAGAGACTTTAACCCACTGAGCCACCCAGGCGCCCTAAAATTTACATTTTTAAAATATCACTTAGACTGCAGTATGGAGAATGGATAAGCAAGTTATGAAGACAAGCTGTTGTCCAAGAGAGTATTCTTGTTTGGACTGCTGACAGCAGGCAAAGAAAGGA
This sequence comes from Spilogale gracilis, assembly GCA_004023965.1. NCBI lineage: Eukaryota > Metazoa > Chordata > Mammalia > Carnivora > Mephitidae > Spilogale > Spilogale gracilis. The sequence goes on from PITA01004228.1 coordinate 85,958, forward strand.
GGCTGAACAAAGGATATATTCTGGAGGCAGTGTTGACAGGATCTGCTCAATGAAGAGATGATGGAAATTAAGGGAAGGGGAACTATCTCAAGCTGATTCCTAGGCCTTTGGCTTGAACAGTGGACTGAGTTTGGGGGCACCAAGATATATAATATGTTTTATTAATATTATTATGAGTAACTAACATTATAAGGTATTCAAATGAGGTTACCACACTGACAGTTGGAAGCTGGAATTCAACAAGGATAGACATATCAAGACAAACGAGTTAGTAGCATGCAAATACATTTTTACAAGATTTATTTATTTTGGCGGGGGGAATGGCAAAGGGAGAGGGAAACAGAAAGTCTCATGCAGACTCTGACCTGAGGGCAGGACCTGAGGTGGGGCTCAATCTCATAACCCTGAGTTGAAACCGAGTCAGTTGCTCAACCCACCGCACCACCCAGGCGCCCTGGCAAATAATATTTAAACATAGTATCACCCAGAGAGGTTAGATAAGACAGCTTAGATTCCAGTTCAAGAGCATCCTTTAACAGGTGGAAATCAAGCTATATATAAGCAAGCAAAGGAAACTGAAAAGGACCAGCTAGTGATGGAGAAGGAAAACTAAGGTGTTAATCAAGAGACACAGAGTATTTTTCAAGGAGCATTAAGTAGTCAACCAAGTCAAGAGGTAAGATGATGGAGAGGTGACTATTAGATCTGTCAATATGGAGAACACTGGTACCCTTAACAAAAGTATCTGAGGTATAGTGGGAACAGCAGCCCTACTGGAATATGTACGGGAGACAAGACAAACAACAGATTTTAATGAGGTTTAGTTTTCAAGGCAAGTGAGAATACTAGGTTCAGTAGTGTCTAGAAAGCTGTTACTTAGAAAAGCACATCTATATTCTGATAGGACTATTACAGTACCTGAGAAATGCTGGTGTATAAATTTGTGGCAATAAGGTACAAAGCTGAGTATTTTAGTGCCTTCCATTCTAATTCATTATACATGAAGCTATGTTTAACTTGTGGACCAGTTCCTTATTTGGTTTATGGGGAAAATGTATCAGAAAGATACACCAACTGTTTAGTCTTCTTTTGGACAGCGGTCAGCCTACTAAGGTCTTCCCTTCATTCTCTGTAAAGGGTTACAGTGCACGTATTATTTTCATAGTAATTAGAAACAAGAAGAGAAAAAAAAATTAACAGCCATCTTAACTGGTGAATGGCTTTTTAGCACATTTCCATCCATCATTTGGTGGGTATCTTAAATAACAACAGTAGAGTAATAAAATCAAGAGAAGAACATGTGAAATGTGGTACAAAAGATTCATAATGGAATACTTACATATTCACATTTAAATGAGAAATGTATTTGTGTTCATTTAGGGCTCCCAATGAACGAGAACCCTATTTACCATAGAACAAAAGAACAACTCTGGATCTGGTATTTAATACAGAATTTAATTAAAGAAAGGACTCCTTCATCCTACTTCATTCCAGTATTGATGTAAAGTTCATATTCAACGGATTATCTTAGACTGGTATTTCCATCCACTAAATCTACATAGAAGCCTAACTCATTTTATTACACTTCACAAAGTTTTTTAATACAATGAAGGTTTATGGCAACCCTATGTTAAGCAAGTCTATTGGTACTACCAATAGCATTTGCTCATTTTGTGTCTGGGTCACATTTTGGTAATTATCAATTTACAACTTGTTCATTATTACAGTTGACCTTTGAACAACACAGGTTTGAATTACACGTGCCCACTTACATGTGGATTTCTTACAATACTGTTAATGTTCTTCTATTTTTCTGTCATAAGAATATCATATTCAGGAGCGCCTGGGTGGCTCAGTTGGTTAGGTGACTGACTGCCTTTGGCTCAGGTCATGATCCCAGAGACCCGGGATCGAGTCCCACATTGGGCTCCCTGCTCGGCAGGAAACCTGCTTTTCCCTCTCTCACTCCCCCTGCTTGTGTTCCTTCTCTGGCTATGTTTCTGTCAAATAAAATCTTAAAAATATATATATCATATCCATTGATATGAATCAGTATATCATTGTATATTGTATATGATACATAAAACATACAAAATATGTGTTAACTGTTAGTGACAAGGCTTTTGGGTAACAGTAGCCTATTAGTTTTTGGGGAGTCAAAAGTTATACAGGGATTTTCAAATGCCCAAGGGGCCATCTACCCTAAGCACCCAATAACTGTATATCGGTTGTGGTGATCTGTGGTAAGTGATTAAGACTAGCTGAAAGCTCAGATAATAACATTTTGTAGCAGTTATTTCTTAATTAAGTTTGCACATTGGTTTTGACATGCTCTTGAATGCTTTTAAATTAACTATAGTAAAGCATAACCCTAACATGTATATGCCCTTTATTGCAACCTTTGCTTTATTGCAGTGCCTGGGAATGAACTTGCAGTACCTCTAAGGTATGCCTTTAATGGTCCTAATTTTCCAAGTGTCAAGATCTTCCAAAAACTACACCCAAGAAAAGTGTATTTCTTCCTAGTTTAGAAACTAGTTTTGTAGATCAATTTGTATCCATTTCTGACAGTCCAAGGGTGTGTATTAGTGGAGATCACAAAAACCACAGGAGCTAAAAGTTGCCGACCCTACAAACTTGGGAGTTGGGATTCTTACACTGAAACATTATGAGATACTTTTATGCAGGGGGTGGGGGGAATCAAGCAAGCTACAGAACTTGTAACACCAAAATTTTATTGAATGAGTTGATTGAAAAACACACATGCAAGGTCTGTGGTGTAATCAACTAAAAAGGCCGTAAGGCCACATTTAACTTTCAGATGTCTTTTCTTAAACCAATGTAAGAAAAGTTATTCATATACTCCTCTGTAACATTTTTGTGATCTTCCAAACATACTGTCCCATCTTTTAGAACTTTAATTCCCTGCACTTACTTTATGAGTATTTCTCAGTATTTCTACTTATTCTTCCATAGCATTTTTAATGCGTACATGGTATCTAAATTTTTCTAACCATTATTCTGTAAATGAACATTTTTGCTTAAGGTTGTGCTATTAAGACCCCATACTGACCACCACCATACCTATCATTGCATATAATTAATGCCTTCAGAAATGCTTAGAAAGGGGATTTCCTCAGGAATATGTAAAAAATAATTTAAAGATATATTTTAAGATATTTTGAAATAAAACTCTTTGCTAATTAGGAAGTTAGTGGCAGAGTGTAAGTCACAAGGCCTATATCCTGAACACGGGTACACAGATCGTTCACAGAATAGAAAGCTGCAGAATACTGATTTTATTCAAGATAGGAATAGAGAGAGACACTTCACACTGAGGTTGAATGCTTTGGATGGTGGTTCCAGGTCCCTGGGGATTAGCTCTTCTTTACACTTCGTGAAAAGTTTGAGAAGCAAAGCTATAAATGAACATAAAGCATCGACTAAGGTAACTAATGATCCTAACAACTTAGTTTTAAGGTGGCAAAATATGACTATACACCGTGTCCATAAAATTGTTTATGGAGTTTATTATAAAAGCTTTAGTTGCTTAAGCTGCTGATTTCGACTACCAACCATTTTCTTAAGTTTTATTTGACAGTGAGCCAGACAGAATGAGCGCACAGGCTGGGGGACAGGCAGAGGGAGAAGGAGAAGCAAACTCCCCCGACCCGGCAGGGAGCCCTACACAGGGCCCAATCCCTAGGACCTGGGATCATGACCTGAGCAGAAGGTAGACCCTTAACTGACTCAGCCACCCAGATGCCCCAATCAATCAACTACTGAAAAACAATGTTATTACCAAAGAGAATTACTTGGTAGTATGGATCATTTCAAGGTGCAGCATTTCATACCTGGTTTGACAATAAAATCTTACTGTTGATTAAAAAGAAAGACTTTTTCATGCACTGCATGATTTAAGAGCTTATAATTATGTGTATTTGGCTACATTTAAAAATTTCACCTATTCAAAACTGAGCACTTTTATGCAAGGAACCATCAGAAGCTCTTTAAATGGAAATACATCAAATTATCACCATAGTTCTGATTTACACCGAAGTTTATTTTTATTTATTAATTTTTTATTTTTTTTTAAAGATTTTATTTATTTGACAGAGAGAAACACAGCCAGAGAGGGAACACAAGCAGGGGGAGGGAGAGAGGGAAAAGCGGGCTCCCCGCCAACCAGGGAGCCCGATGTGGGACTCAATCCCGGATCTCCGGGATCATGGGATCATGACCTGAACCGAAGGCAGCCGCTTAACCAACTGAGCCACCCAGGCGCCCCCGAAGTTTATTTTTAAAGCACTTTTTTGATAGATACTAACATATACATAGGTAGTAAATAAACATAATGAGCATTTTATTTTTTTTTTGCTACACAGTATGTGATGGTAAATAAAGACAGTGTTGACAACCCAGTGCTTGGAAGAATGGCCCGACATGTGTACATAACCAAAATGACATCTTAAAAGAAATTAAAAACTGTTTCATAAAGGGATCTCCAGTGTGCTTTTCCCTGACAACTTCTTTCTGGAATTCAGTCATGGAATGGGGTACCTTTCCACAAACTTGAAGCAACAGACATGATAAACAGGTTCCTTCTTTTATTTGTCGTTATGGAATCAAAGCAAAACCAAAACCTATTTGTGATTTCTGTTACAAGAATTCTCTTCACAAAAGGAAAAAAAAGCGGGGGGGATGATATGAAAGCAAACAAATACCAGGTACATTTAATAAATCTATCACTTCACAGCAGTAAGTTAATAACTGTCTCAGGTCACCACCTTATCATTTGAGAATAAAAAAAAGCTCTGGAACTGAAATTGCATAGCATTTAGAGGTACACCAATTTCTAGGCAAACCTTTCATATGGGATAAAGTGTTAAAGAAGACTATTAAAAATAAAACTCCATTTTGAGAAGATAAATATCCATGTTAAATAAGTAGCATCTAAGACAAAAAAAAAAAGTACAACTCTTCCTAAACTTCATTGTTCTTTTGAAGTTTTGCTGTCCCTGAAACAGTTATAAACATGTGTTCAATATGATCTAGGAGCTCAATATTTTAAAAAAACACTTCCCAACACTCCTTAATTTTAACATCAGTATGCCAGGTTGTAAACCCCTAGGGATGCTAGTGTTTCACATTAGTGTGTGTTCATCCTCACAGGTGTTAACTTAAGCTAATGTACTTAATGGAGCATGACAAAAGCAACTGTTTATAATAATGTGAAGTTATTGTCAGAACATAAAATTTTATTATAACATTAATAAAAACTAGGGTCTGTACCCTAGTGGGAGCGATAAAGTGAATTAAAAAAAAGAAAGAAAAGCTTCTGTTGTTTGTATTTCAATACTAAACAGCAATATCTAACCTTACAAATAGGCTACTCTCTCCCACTGCCTAGGGAAATCAGATAAACCTGCTCTGTCATAAACAAACAAAAAAACCTTTAACAAGGGAACTTAAAAAAGATTAAAGAGGACATCTGACTTCTTTTGATATAATTCTCCGTTAGTAACCACTTCCCAGCCATACTCAAAGATCAAATCCTAATTCTTGTGGTTGCTTCCCCTCAAAATATTTCTAAAATCTTAAAGTTCTGAGGAAAATATTTATACAATATATATTTATTTGTCTAACTGCTCAAAGTATTAACTTAAAGTTCTAAGCAAGTCTGCAATGCCCAGTACTTACTGATTAACTGTAGATGAAGACAAGGGCAATAGCATTTTGGCTCCACCATCTAGCTCAACTGCAATCAAAGAGATTCATGCAGAAAAGGCAGTTCCTAGATCAGTCTCCAAAAGCATATTTACTAAAATAGTTTAAAAAAAAATTAGCTTCTTGGTGGCACAAAAGTATATGGAAGTAGAAATAGTGAGATAAATGTGAAATATATTTTTCATAACTAATTTTTTTCCACACAAATTCAAGCTATTTTGTCCCTGGTGGATGAAAAATAACAACTATTCTCACACCAAATTTTTCTCAAATAGCCTGACAATTTTTTTCTAAGGTTAAGGTACTGAATTTTAATTTTTTCCTAAATCTTAACTGAATTTCTGAATTTTAACCTAATAAATGTGCTCTTACCACTACACCACCAGAGTAAAACACTAAGTTTTGGTATTTATCGCCAAAGAATCTTTAAATGTTAAAGAGGTGGTAATTATTCAAATTACTAAAAAAACAGTAATACTAAAAAGATTAGAAATAACTTTAAAGCCGGCTCAAAGAAGAATCTTAACGAAAACCTTCCAACTGAAAAAAAAAAAAACAACAAAAGATTTCCCGTTTGTAAAACTTTCAACACAATGGAAGAGTATTTTCTTAACTTGGACTGAAGCTTAAAAACTATAAATGGTTAATCGCCTTGCACGATTTAAATATAAAGCTATACTTAGTAAAAGATTTAAAAAAAATTCGAAACGGTTATCATTCCATGATTAAAACACTGCATATTCTAAAGTCACCCTACAGACTATGAATTTTGTCGGATGTCCCAACAAGCAGCCTCGCCTGTCAGGAGGAACACGACGATGAATCAAGTTACAAAAGCAACGACACACCGAATTTGAATTTCCAGATTCAAACATGGAAAGGGAAAGGGAGTCCTGACTCACATTTCATGTAATTATCACCTTCTCCTTACCTTCCCCAAATATTTTTATTATAAAAACAGATGCTGTATCATTCCACTGCATGGAACGGCACTTGGCCACCTCTACTCCCAAATCTACGCCAGAGACTGGGTCAAAAAAAAGTCTATTGTAAAGGACAAGAAGATTAAAAAATTTTTTTAAACTTCCTCACAACTCAGCAAAATATGACAATTACTACTTTGCGGACGCCTTGTACGGTTCTCTGCTCGACTAGGACACTCTCTCCCCGTAGTCAGTCCCAGTCCTTCCTTTTTAAGACAGGCTGACAAAGATACTCCGGCCAGCAACCTCGATTGCCTCTGCACGGGCCTAGACGAGCAGAGCTAGAACGAATCCCAAAAGATGGAAGAGTCTAAGACGCAAACAAGGTAAAAGAAAAAGGGTGAGGGGGGGAGGAGACGAGACCCGCCCAACTCTCTCAAGCCCACCTCTCCCTTCACTGGACCACATAAAACCGAAAAGGTTAACAAAAAAACCAAAAAGGAACACCACGAGAAAGCAACTAAGGCTTCCTTACTCTCCGCATTCTCGGGCTCAATTCTCTACCGAAGCTCCGGGCCCACCCCACCCCACCCCACCCCCAGGGGTCCCGGCGCCATTTAGCTCCACCGAAGCCGCCGCCATTTTCCGCCCCCGCCGGATCGTTGCTGCGCCTCGGCGGCCGCTCACTACCGCACTCTGTAGCCCGAGCCACCGCTGCAGGTCGGACCCTGAGAGGAAGGCCCTGGCCTGAGCGTGCGGGGACGGCAGCTTCAGCGTCATGAAGGCCCAGCTCCGACCCCGCCCGCGGTGCCCGGGTGCTCACAGCCTGCGCCGGCCAGCGGGAACAGGCTGGCAGCAAGGGGGCCGGACAGGCTCCACTGGGCGGAGCGGCCCTGGCGGCGGTTGGGACCTGAAGGTTCCATCGCACTTACTTCCTGTTTTGGGTCCGGGCACTTTGGAAGAACCAGGATGGAGGCTCCAAAAAATACCAGGATGGAGGAAGCAGCCACGGGCAAGAGTGGCTGCAGCTGGAGTGAGCGAGCGCGACGAGCCACCGGAAACGGAGCTACGGCCGCGCCCCGCCCCCAGCCCCCGCACGCTCCCCCTCCCGCTCTCCTCTCCCTAGGGACTGCCCTGTGTGTTGGCTGCTCGCGTCACTTCCGGCCAGGTCGGAGCGCTAAAAGTCCCGGGTTTTTGGAGCTTCGGTACGCCAGTGTGTGGTGTTTATTTGTGCTCCGCTCTTTTCTCTTCGTACTAGGAAATTGCGGTACTGACAGTTCCGCTGCTGATGCCCTAGAGGAGCCTTGTTTGGCGTAATAGTGGTCTTTCTGGCTCGGGGGGGGGGGGGGTCAGTTGGGCCCAGCTGGCTGAGTTTCATAAATTCGCCAGGCTCCTGAGCGGATGCTGCCGGGCGTGGAACGCAGTTAGAGCCTTGTCTAGACGCAAAAGAAAGCCCCTCACGCTTAGTTTGTATTGCCATAGGCGCTTTGGTCAAAAGTATCCTCTGTGAGCTTAAGAAGATTCTACTCTAGGGCCCAGTCCGTCTTAAGCCGCTGTTTTTTCTAAGCCAACTGCGCCTCAGTTACGTGGGAAACTTGTGAAAAGGACCAATACTCGGGTCCATCCTCTAGACCAGTCTTTCAGAAGCTCCGCGAGACCCTGGCAGAGATTGTGTTTTTAAAGAATTTCGAGGCCGTGAAATTCTCATGGTGGAGTGGTCCGCACTTGTTACAACTATGTATGATTTCGATCTCTTACTTGTTTATAAAACGAGATTATTGTTGTCTTTCTGTAGTGAGAAGACGGAAGTTTAAAAGTTAGACTTGACTAATGTTCTTGCTTCCAGCAGCTTTGTGTAGACTCATTACCTTGTCACAAGGGGAATGTAGTCGGCCTCAATCGTAAAGGTCAGAGGCGGCTATGGAAAATGTGAAAATGTACTCCCAGATTGGTCCTAAGTAGCTAATGAGGTTAAAAATACTGAGTAATTCCCCCCACCCCACCCCCATTATCTTAGCATGTTCTGGATTTTTCTATGCAGTTGTGGTTTCCTTTTAGTACAAAATATTATTGAAAGGCTTTGTGGAAGGGACAGTAATTCATCAAAGAAACACGAGGTTGGTGGTGGTAGAAGACTACACAGTGAAATGGGCTTAGAAACAAATATTTCTGTTTTAACCCAGATGTATGTACATAGTTTTCAGCAGTAGTCCACAAAAACATGCTGTTCTTTGGGGTAAAAGAATTTCTCAGTCATAAATGTTGGGCTTCACAGAAAAAGTGTAAAGCAATAATGAGATACTGGTATACACCTATAAGAATGACTAAAATAGAAACCACAGACAACACCAAATTCATGTGAGGATGTGGAACAGGTACTCTCATTAATTGCTAGTGGGATGCAAAAGGTTATAGTCACTTTGAGAGACAGTTTGGCAGTTTCTTATAAAACTAAACATTCTTACTGTACGATCCAGCAATTGCCTCATATGATCCCACAGTTGTTCCTTGATGTTTACCCAATGAGTTGAAAATATGTGTCCACATAAAAACTTGCACACAGATATTTATAGTGATTTTATTCATAACTGTCAGAACTTGGAAGACACCAGGATGTGCTTCAGTAGATGAGGGGATAAAGTGTGGTGTATTCATATAATAGAATATTATCTAATGCTAAAAAGAAATGAACTATCAAGCCAATAAAGGATATGAAGGAAGCTTAAATGCATATAACTAAGTAAGATAAGTCAATCTGAAAAAGTCACATACCGTATGATTCAAACTATATGACATTCTGGAAAGTGGAAAACTGGAGATAGTAAAAAAGAACAGTAGTGGCCAAGGTTTAGTGCTGGAGAGAGGAATAGATGGAACAGAGGATATTTAAGGCAGTGAAATAATTCTCTGTGATATTAAAATGGTAGATAAAGGTGCTTCTACATTTATTAAAGCCCACAAAATGTTCAACCCCAGTAGTGAACCCTAATGTGAACTATAGCCTTTGGGCAATAATGATGTGTCATTGTTGGCTCTTCATTTATAGTAGATGTACCACTCTGGTGGGTGATGTTAATAATGGATGGGACTACACATGTGTAGAGCAGGTGGTATATTGGAAGTCTATACCTTTCAGTTTTGCTGTGCATCTCAAACACCTCTAAAAAAAAAGTCTTTGAAAAAAGAATGAGAAAGAATGTAAGGGGGAAATAAGCCTTTGGACTTCAACAATATGAGCCAGCAGTTTTTGAGTGCTTATGTGTCTAATGCTTTACATGTAATAAACTCATTTAATGTTCACATGTTTAGATGCATCCGCACAGTTAATACAAATTAATCCTATTTTAGACAACCAAAAAGAAGGGAAAAAATGTCCAAGGACGCACGGCAGACAAGTGATAACATTCGGAATTGAGCCTCAGCTCCAGAGCCCATGCTCTGAACTACTACTCTTTGGCAGTTCACAAAATGCACTTTGGCAGCAGTCTTTTTATAATGAAAACAAGTTATTTCAACCAGTTTCCAGAGTCTTTACTGGAAGATGGACATGTTTGACCAGTTTTCAAAAATAAATGCCAGAAGCAACATTTTATTACATCTAACTTTATTACCAATGTGTGGTACTCTGTATCCTATTTGGTTATTACAAATATCACTCAATTTTTAAATGGGTACATAAGTAATATGTAAGCAAAATCATGACGTAGGATTGCATTGGGAAATAGATGTTGAAATTAAACTTGAGTATGCATCTTGGCTTAATTGCTAAGTAATGGTATTTTAATAATAGTTAAATATATAATTTTCAAAGCAAACTCAACATCCATGTATGATAAAAACAAAGTAGATATAGAAGGAATGCACTTCAGCATACTAAAGGCCATATATGAGAAGCCCAGGGCTAACCATATGCAGTGGTGAAAAGCTGAAAGCTTTTTCTCTGAGATCAGAAACAAGACTGGGAATACCCACTTTTACCACTTTTATTCAACCTAGTGTTGGAAATCTTAGCCACAGCAGTTAGACAAGAAAGGAAATAAAAGGCACCTAAAGTGGAGAAGAAGTAAAACTTCTATCTGTAGATGGCATGGTATTATATATATAAAACTATTAGAATTAATCAGTTCAGTAAAGTTGCAGAATAGAGTCACACAAAAATTGGTTGCATTTCTATATAGTAATAACAAATTATCAGGAAGAGAAATTAAGAAAACAGTTCCATTTACAACTGCATGAAAAAGAGTAAAGTACCTAAAAATAAATTTACCAAGCAGGTTAAAGACCAATGTGTTGATACCTAGGAAGCTTTAATGAAAGAACTTGAAGAAAACAAATAAATGGAAAAATATTCCATTCTCAGGGTTTGAAAGATTAATATTGTTAGAGTGTCTGTACTACTCAAAGCAATATACAGATTCAATGAAATCCCTTAAAAGTTCTGATGGCATTTTACACTGAAATAGAACAAAGAATTCTAAAGTTTTGTGTGGAACCACGAAAGACCTCAAATAACCAAAGCATTCCTGAGAAAAAGAAAGCTGGAGGCATCATGCTCTCTGGTTTCAAACTGTATTACAAAGCCGTATTAAAACAGTATGGTATTGATGTTAGAAACAGACACACAGATGAATTGAACAAAACAGCACAGAAATAAACCCATGTATATGTGGTCCATTAATTTATGACAAAGGAATCAATATACAATGTTTAAGGGATAGGCTCATTAATAAATAGTATTGGGGAAACTGGGCAGCCACATGCAAAAGAATGAAAGTGGACCACTATCTTATAACTTATATAAAAATTAACCTCAAATGAATTAAAGACCTGAAATCTTAAAACTCCAAGAAGAAAACATAGGCAGTAGTCTCCCTGACATAAGTCTTGGCAGTGATTTTTTTTTGAACCTGACAACAAAAGCAAAAATAAACAAATGGGACTACCTCAAACTAAAAACCTTCTGTACAGCAAAGGAAACCATCAATAAAATGAAGAGGCAACCTATTGAATGGAAGAAAATATTTGCAGTCATGTATCTGATAAGGGTCTAATATGCAAAATATGTGAAGAACTCAAACAATTCAATAGCAAAAACCCAATCTGATTAAAAAATGGGTAGAAGATTTTAATAGACCTTTTCCCAAGGAAGATACAGATGATGCAACAAGTGCATGAAAAAATGCTTAACATCACCAATCAAGGAAATGCAAATCAAAACCACAAAGAGATATCACTTCACACTGTTAGACTGGCTATTATCAAAAAGATTTTAAAAAAAGCATTGATGAGGATGTTGATAAACGGGAACCCTTGTGCGCTGTTGGTAGGAATGTAAATTGATGCAACCACTATGGAAAACACTGTGGATGTTACTTAAAAAACTAAGAATGGCCATGTAATCCAGCATTTCCTCTTCTGGGTATTTATTGGAAGGAAACAAAAACAAACTCAAAAAATCCGTGCACCCCATATGAATCGCGTCATTATTTATAATAGCTGAGCTATGGAAACAAGGTAAGTGTCCATGAATTGATAAAGAAGATGTGGTATATATACATACATATGTATACACACACACACACACACACACACACACACATACACACACACAATGGAATATTACTTAGCCATAAAAATGAAACCTTGCCGTTTGTAACAACATGGATAGACCTGAAGGGTATTATGTTAAGTGAAATAAGTCAGAGAAAGACAAATACCATATGACTATATATGGAAACAAACAAAAACCAAAATGCCCCTTCCCCCACAAACAAACCTCAAGCTCATAGGTATAGATAACAAATTGATCGCTCTCAGAAATGACAAGTGGAGAATAGAGAAATGGGTGTACTTAAAATTTTTTTTAGTAATAAAAAATAAATATAGTAACACCATATTATCTTTAACTTGTATAATCACTGTAAGGACTATCAATGTAATTTGAAATCTAGGTCAAATTTCTGTAGTTATACATCTAACTTATTTCTACCTTAGAAAGGCATACTTAGGGAATGCAAGACATTTTAAATATTAGCCTAGGATTTACCTAATTAGGAATTAAATATTATGTAGAAAATCATGAGAAATAGTTATATCCCAAACAAGTTATATTATAAAAGTATTTACAGCAGAATTATGGTATTTGCTGCATTTTCTAGTTATAACTAACTCTCTTGGACTCTAGTTTTTTATAACACTTTATTGAAGCTCATCAGTGATAGAATATTGATGAAATTACCTTTCTTTTATGAAACAATGATATATTAATGCAAAGTGTTTCATATACTAAGACACAGGTTCTGTTGTTTCATGATCATCTTGTGTCCTGGATGGTATGAAAGAGATGTTTGCTTTTGTTCAAAGTACATGAAAAAGACAATTATTCAGTAGTCCATTTTCTTTTTACACAGTTTCTTAGTCATGTTAATACAGATTGTGGGTCACACTGAAGACTTTCAAGAAGTTCTGGACATCTGATGGGGATTCCTATGCTAATAGGGGAAAGAACAAATGGTCCCTAACTAGGCCTACACATCAGGCTTTTCCAGGTCCTTTTTCATCTCACATTTCTCCTCTAAGCTTTTCCCTGGGGTTTATGGTACTCCATCTAATACTCCTTTTTATGTCCTCCATTTTGTGTCAGTGACTCATCTCCACACTTTTTAAAATCTCTTAAACTAGTCACCACTTCTTTATACTCTCCTCACTTTTTTTTTTTGCAATAGGTCTTTACTGAGACTAATGGAAAATTAGCAAAATTTGATTTCTCTTTCAGTTAGAAAAATGGAGAACTAAGACTGGATACTCCCAGCAAGTGCGGATAAAAGTTTCTATTCTTTCCTTGAAATTTTTTGGTGCAAAATAAACGTTAAGTTACTTGACTAAATCGGGAGAATGTCTGGACCCAGATTCAAAGACCTATTCCTTTACCATCTGTCATAGGAGAGAGAAGGATAATATACCAATAAACCAGTAAATAATTGCCAAGTTCTAAGGAGGGCACAAATTAAATACTCTGAAATTGAGCTTTCCGTAAGGTATTCAGAGTAGGGCATTCTAAGGAGACGTTTGAAGAGAGCCTGGAAAGATGAGAAGAAATCACCATGATAGGGTGTAAAAGATGGGAGAACATTTGTCGAGTTCGTATGGGAAAAAGTATATTTGTAGAAAGCAAATGGCCTCTGTAATGTTTATAAAAGGGAAAGAGAACAGTGTTAGTAAGGGGTAAGTTCAGTCTCCCTTGCAACGTTAATTCATTTTAAGTCCTTCCTCTAAAATTGGAGGTCAGCACATGCCCAGAGGTGGCTGGACCGTCTGCAACCTCTGCCTTACCCTATTGCTTCAGTTTGTCAGCATATGACACAATATTTTAACTTAATAGACTCTTAAATGTTTATTGAGTTCAGAAGTAATTAGTGTCTTAAGCAAGAAGATCGGGAAGCTAGCCATTTCTCTTCTTCGGCATGTTTACTGACTACAGATAGCTAGGCTGTTTTTTCAGATAGCATCACTACTTGTGTAACTCTGGAATAAAAGACATGCTACCTTTTATTATTAGTGTAGTGCAAGGAGGTTTTGTTTTTTGTTTTTAACAGAATGCTCTGAAAGTGATCATTTGTCTAATAGAAGGTTTGGGATTACTTTATTGCCCAAATCTCTGTCCATTTAGATGCGTATTTTAAGGGTAGAAGCATTACATTTTAACCAGCAGATGTCCCTGTTGTTTAATAAGATTTTTTCTTTCCAGAGTTGTAGCTTCAACAGTGGGTGGGAATTAATGTGGTTTGAATTTGTTGGTGTTGCACGATGGTAGACCAATGACAAGCCTCATCAATAAGAAAACCAAAGAGATATGCTTTGAAATCCAAATGTGAAAGTCTTCTATCATTTAAAGACTTGTCACCGATTTATCCACTATTCAGTGTACCTCTAATTCCCTTGCACAGAATACACAGTGAAAGAAATAAGAGAAGGATATAAGGAATGTGTGTAACCTTTATAGCTCTCAGGAGCTTGCACATCTGTGGTACACTTATTCATTGGCTTCATTCTGCAGACCTTCCTGAGCACTATTTTAGGGAGAAGGAATACGGTAGAGATGAAGAGACATAATGTATGTTCTTGCCCTCAAAGAACACATTTTCTAATAGAGGAACTGGCATTGTAATCGGGTTTTTTTCTGTGTCTTTGTAAAAAAACTTTTGGTTAAAGTATCAATTTACTGAGTTGTAGCAACTGCCTATAAAACTTGCTCATCATTAACAAGTTAAAGAGGGATTAAGACAAAATATGCATCAAATCACTTGTATCATCAAATTAGTCTGAGTTGCAAGTATTAGGAAAGGTGGATCAATGCTCATTGGTCTTGCTTCATCAAAGCACTGTGTTTTTCTTTAAAATTACAATTTTATAGCTCTGTGTTTAATACTGTTGTTAAGTTTTTTAATTCCAGTGTAGTCAGGCATACAATACAGTGATTCAACAATTCTATGCATTGCTCAGTACTCACAAGTGTACTCTTAATCCCCTTCACCTATTTCACTCACCTCTCCCCTAACTTCCCCTCTGGTTTCCATCTGTTCTCTATAGTTCAGAGTCTGTTTCTTGGTTTGTTTCTCTCTTTTCTCTTTTCCTTTGCTCACTTGTTTTCTGAATTCCACGTATGAGTAAAGTCATATGGTATTTGTCTTTCTCTAACTTATTTCACTCAGCATTATACTCTCTAGTTCCATCTGTATTCTTGGAAATGACAAGATTTCATTCTTTCTTATGGCTGAATAATATTCCATTGTATGTGTATGTACGTGTATGTGTGTGTGTGTGTGTGTGTGTGTATATATATATATATATATATATAGCCTACCTTCTTTATCCATTCATCTATTGATAGACACTTAGGCTGCTTCCATAATTTGGCTATTATAAATAATACTACAATAAACAGAGGGGTGCATGTATCCCTTTGAATTAGTGTCTTTGTATTTGTTGGGTAAATACCCAGTAGTGTGATTATGAGAGCATAGGGTAGTTCCATTTTTAATTTTTTGAAGAAACTCCATACTGTTTTCCACTGTCGCTGCCCCAGTTTGTTGTCCCATAAGAGTGTACCAGGTACCTTTTATTCCATATCCTCACCAACACCTGTTGTCTCTTTTGTTGATTTTTAGCCATTCTGACAGCTGTGAAGTGATACCTCCTTGGCATTTTGATTTGCATTTCCCTGACGGTAAGTGATGATGAACATCTTTTCATGTATCTGTTTACCATCTGTATGTCTCTAGAGAAATATCTGTTCATGTCTTCTGCCCATTTCTTGACTGGATTATTTGTTTTTTGGGTGTTGAATTATATCAGTTCTTTATATATTTTGGATACTAACCCTTCATTGGATATGTCATTTGGAAATATCTTCTCCCATTCAGTAGGTTTCCTTTTAAGTTGTGTTGATTATTTCCTTCACTGTGTGGAAATTTGTGTTTTGATGTAGTCTCAATAGTTGATTTTCTGCTTTTATTCCCTTGCCTGAGGAGACACACAAAATATCTTTTTCAAGATTGTTTTGGCTATTGGGGCCTTTTGTGTTTCCATACAAATTTTAGGATTGTTTGTTCTAGTTCTGTGAAAAATGCTGTTGGTATTTTGATAGGAATGACATTAAATCTGTAGATTGCTTTGGACAGTAGAGACATTTTAAACAATTTTTGTTCAGGTAAAAGCACTTAGAACAATACCTGGCAAATAGTAGGTGCTCCAGAATGTCAGGTATTATTATTTGTCTTGCCCATCATAACAACAAAAAAATGAAAAACAGGAGAGAATTGCGTTATTTGACTATTGAGTAGGATTTGTTAGGGTGACAATTGTATCTCAGTTAAGAGGATTGGGATATAAAAAAAAAGTGCTCTTTAAGATTTATATTGGAAATAATTTTCTTGAAATAAAAATAGTTGATAGTGTATTTTAGATACCTTTTGAATTTATTTTAAACTGTCTTCTAAAATGTCATCTACTGCTGATAGATATGGAAAAGAGTATTATAAATTGCATTGTTTTGAGTTTTTTGTTTCTTTGAAATCCTGGGAAACAGGCCTGTTTTCATGTTTCTGGGAAAAGTGCTTTATGCACTGGAGAAAGTGATACAGCCACTTACTTGAGGTAACCCCTGCTACTAAGCTTCACTGGATACTTTTAACAGGTGTACAATAGATGCATAGAAACTCATGCATGCTAAAAGTCTGTCTTGGCCTGAAATAGACTTAAAATCCAAACTCAAGAGAAAACACTGTTCATCAAAGAAGCAATTCCTCCAAAATCAATTACCTGAAAGACCAACCTAGCCTTTTAATACCTACCTAATTTAAGAACATCTACAATGGATTAAATATAGCCATATCAAATTAAATTCCAGAGCATAATACCTTTGTTATCGTAAGTGGGCAGACCTGGCAAAAACATGTAATACATGATTTTTAATTTAATGAGATTGGGAATAACAGGATTAGGAAAGCAGAGCTTTGTGGGCCATCTGTTTAGACTGGTGAACAGTATTATACATATCATCCTGTTTTAGAATTGAAGCCATTGCAGCAGTATTATATTGATATCAGCAAACCCAGAGTAAGGAAGATATGTGGCTCCCACAGTTCACAGTATCACTAATGTCTTTTTCCGCTGTTTATGTTTCTTACCAGAAATTTACATTAATGCCAGACTTTGGTCTGTGTTAGTTCAACCTGGTATAGTAAGACATAAGGCTGTTATAGCCATTCTTTGAAGGTAAGACTCCTTTCTCTACTTCCATGATAATTGGATAAGCTCTATTTTTGTTGAACAGGAGCCCATTTTCACATGATGCTGCAGTCTTTTCTTTCTTTTCCTTTGCCAAAGAGCCATCTGCCATGAAATCATTATTGAGAGAGAACACTCTTGATCTTGAGCCTGTAATAAATTTTCACAAGAATCTCCTATGAGAAGGAACCCATGCTGCCTTGCCATTGTAGACCAATTGCAGGAAAAAATATATGATACAACAATATCGCATACATAATGTTATAAATAACTATGTTATTTGAAAAGGTTATAGTAAATATAGTACTCTATAAGCAATCTGTGTCTTGCAGTGGCTAAAATGAAGAATGAATCTGAAGCCTTTGCTTTTAGGTCTTTCCTACCTCTCTCTTCACTGCAACTACATTTTGAGAAAGTAATCAGTTGAATGAAAATTTTAAAAATTAGATTTCCCTAGAATAAGTGGCTTATAATTGCTGGTAGGATGCAACAAATGACCAGAGTTTTCCTACCATTCTCATATTGACTTGGTAGTAATATATAATATTTTTAGTTATTTTATTTATAAAAGAACTAAATAGAAAGAAAAATGGTTGACTTAACTTCTTTTTATTGTAGTTTAAACAAATAAAAGGCAAAATTCAGTCCTAGTGAAAAATTCAAAGATATAGATCATACTCTACAGTTTTGCAAGGAATGTGTCTGTCATTTCTTCAGTAACAAGCATTCAGAGAGCTCCTAATACCCTGATAGCCATTTATTCAACCTCTCTCTCAACAAATGACCTTCATGGAGTCTTTTAAGTATGAACTTCCTTGGTGGGCTGCCTCCACAAATGATCTGTGTTCATCTGACCTCCTTCTCTACAATTCTAGAGATGTTCAGTCTCTTATTCAAGGCTTCTCATTGTGTGTGTGTGTGTGTGTGTGTGTGTGTGTGTGTGTGTGTGTGTGTGCTTTTGATCTGTCTCCCTCCCAGGACTGTGCTTATTCCTTCTTCTATGTTTTTAACTGCTGTAGTCTGGTCTCTGCCTCTAGTATGCCACCGAAGATCATTAATTGCCTCCATGTTGCTAAATCCAATGAATAATATTGTATCATCACTTTTTAAAATTTTTATTGTGTTATGTTAGTCACCATGAAGTCCATCACTAGTATTATCACTTAATTTTTTATCCTGAATTGAATACTTTTTTTTTGAGATCCAATACTCTTATGTACTTTTTCCAGGCATGAAGAACACAACCTTTTATTGTATCAACATTAGATGCCTAATATTTAGCCTAGCATGATGCAGACAGGTTATGCTTGAAACAATAATGATACTATTGGCCATAAGTACAGATTTCCTTGAAGGCAAGAATAATAACAACAAAGAATTAAAAACTTATTGAACATGCCTTATGCTGTAAATATGAATCTGGTATACATGTATTTTCCTTCTTCTAGACAAGGTATTTAGTTGTTTGTTTATTTGTTTAGGAAGGTTTAAGTTTTATTATATTTCATCTTAAATGGTTTTAGACAGCATGCAATGGCTGGTACTTTTAATCACTCTGGAATTCCTTCTATCTCTCTAAATACTTCTTAGATGGCCTGACTTTTAAATTTTAGAGTTCTTTGTCACCTGGGTGGCTCAGTCATTAAGCATCTGCCTTTGGCTCAAGTCATGATCCCGGGCTCCTGGGATCGAGCCCCACATCGGGCTCTCCTTAGCAGGAAGCCTGCTTCTCCCTCTGCCTGCCATTCCCTCTGCTTATGTTCCCCCGCCCCCGTCAAATAAAGAAATAAAATCTTAAAAAAAAATTAGAGTTCTTCATGGTGACCTTCTGTGCCCACATCTCTGTCTCTTTCTAATCTGTCTTCCTAAGTGATTTCATCCACTCCACTGGCTTCCACTGCTCTCTATGCACTGATGACTCCTACATTTATAACTCCACTAATCTACTATCCATGTGCCCCATTGGATGTGGCACCTGGCTTAAATGTGGAAGATCGTATTTTCCAAAGACAGCTGTAACAGTCTCTTCCAACATACTCTTCGTACAATACAGCTTTGACACTCTTCCCATCAAGAGGAGGGACTCCTCCCATTGAAATGGCACAGCTTCTGTGGCTATTTTAACTAATAGAGTGTGCAGAAAGTGGTGCTATGTGACTTCTGAAGATAGATCATCCAAAGCCTATCAGCCACCATATAAGCAGTCCAGCTGCCATACTGTGAGGAAGCACAAACTAGCACATTCAGGAAAACCACATGAAGAGGCACCATCTAAAAAGATAAGTATGACTGGAGAGCCTCTTGCTGCTCCAACCTCCTCTCCAAAGGGTATCTATTGCTACATAACAAATTATCCCAAAATGTAGTGGCTTAGAACAGCAAGCATTTATTACCTTTCAGTTACTGTGGGTCAGGCATTCATGAGTGGCTTAGCTGGGTGATTTCCTTAGGGACTCTCACGAGGTTGCAGTCAAGCAAGACGTCAGCAGGTGCTTCATCTAATCCCATGATGGCTCACTCACATGGCTGTGGTGAGAGGCTCCATCCTGGGCTATTGGCTAGAGGATTCAATTTCTACCATGTAGGCCTTTCCATAGGGCTTCTCAATTGTCCTCAAACACATGGCAGCTGCCCTCCCTGAAAGCAAGAGATCTAAGAGTAAGAGCAAGAAGGAAACTTCAATGCCTTTTATGACCTAGTTTCAGGAGTTACATACTGTCACTTCTATTTCATTCTATTCACTGGAAATGAGTTACTCAGGCCAGCCCATACTCAAGGCGGTAGGGATTGGGCTCTACCTTTTGAAGGGATTTGTGGATACCTTCCATCCTTTGTTACAGCTCTAGTGATTGTCTGACTGCAAAAGCATGAGAGACCTGCAAGCTAGAGCTGTTTGTGCCAGCCTTTCCCCAAATCCTCATCCATGGAAACTATAAGCAATAATACAAGGATTATTGTTGTTTTAAGACACTATGGTTTGGAGTAAATTCTTTTTTCTAGCGCTAGCTAATCAGAACATGGAATATTTTGGACTAAACCCTAGAATGCCAGAAGCTGCTCTATCCTTTTCTGGGATCCCCACAAATTTATCTGGGGTTTCTATTTCTTTCTCGTCCTCTGACCTAGGATTTTAACTCTAAGAAGGGAGTGGCATATGGAGTTCCTTCTCACCTACTACTGCTTGTTGTCTTGTCAAAATTTTCATTTCCTTTTGGATGGGAAAACAGCACTTATAATAACAACATTCTTCCCATGCTCTGGTTCATGATACAAACTCTGATCTAGGTGGTCGAAGCTCTTCTATTAGTTTTTAAATAAAAGTTTTTAGAATACCCCACATATGTTTTTTTCCCTTCCATTGTTCCTGGCTCTTAAAGATAAGATTCTGGGTCTCAATATTGTTTCATATAAATTTATAAAAGTCCATTCAGAAGTTTAACTTACTTCTTTCTACTAGTCTGTATGTTTGTTCCTCTTCTGAGGCAATACAGAGAAAATTATCAAAGTTGCCTTTATGAAGGATGACAGGTATGAGAAAAGAAGAAATAGCAGCCCATTAATTGCTCAAAATTATTATTATACTAAAGAATACTTGACATATAGCATTTATGTTTAAGTGTTATTTGATTTTATATAAATAATAAAAGTTTGCACAAATTATGTATACCTGTTAGAGTTCTCTATTTATGAATGATCAATTTTGGAATTTGTGGGATACAGAATTCATACCCAGAACTGGAATTCTAATTTACAACATTCTACTATAGAAAATGGCAACTGAAGGAAGTATATGTACCTGGAAATTATCCGCATTTTTAGAAGAGAAACAACTCAGCAGAGCGCATTCCAAAGACTGCAGAGATACTTCTGGGTCGCAAAAGGTAGAAAGAGACATATCCACCTGAGTCCTTTATAGCACTGGAGAGATGGTAATTAGAAACATAGAGATAACCTGAATACTTGGGCAGAAAACTGAAATACCCACCACAACCTCAAATAGGACAGACTCACGTTCAGCATTTCCAGCTGATTAGACAGTTTCAACTTCTGTTTTCATACGATTTTATTGGTTCAAAACTCTCTAAGGAGCTTTCCAGGTGTGATCTGAAACCTACCCCTGTAGGAGGAAAGGGTGAGACCAATGAAAGAGGCAGATTGGTAGGTGACAATTTTAATAAACAAAGGAAACTTACATATGAGGCTTGTCTCAGGCAGCAGCAAGATGAATGAATCCCTGCACCTGCCCTTCAAATCTTAAAAGTTTAGGAAGAGGGCCTACCTGGGCTCAGTTACATATGCTGTGTAGGTGTTTTCTACACCACATCCCTATCTCAAGCCTCTGTCCTTGAGGACAGCCTCTGGGAGCTGAAAGGCAAGCAAAACCCACATTCTAAGGATGGGAAAGGGGTTGAGGAGCCTCCAAGTGCAGGGATCTTGCTCATTGGTCCATTGGTGGTCCTGTGTTTGATGACACTCCACAGCAAGCTTACATAGAGAAGAGAGGACTGTGTTGTTCAACAAGGAATTTCTAAGAAGGCCTTCTTGCGTTGTACCTGGTTAACATCTGAAAGATCACTTTCTGTGAAAATGACATCTAGATGCTCACATAGGACTTCCTGGTGACTGTTGGTTTATGTTTATTTGGTTCTAAATAAACTTTCTCCATGACAGCTTCTAATGGTG
Source organism: Spilogale gracilis (assembly GCA_004023965.1). NCBI lineage: Eukaryota > Metazoa > Chordata > Mammalia > Carnivora > Mephitidae > Spilogale > Spilogale gracilis. The sequence goes on from PITA01004228.1 coordinate 108,079, forward strand.
ATGAGGCCTCTTAACCAATGAATTATTTTGTAATTAGTCACATTGCAATCTGTCAGAAATGCTGTTTGTCTATCTGTGGGGTCATTTCCAATAATATTATGGAGTCCATTTGGAAAGATGGAAATTGGCCAGTCCATCCTGTTTCCTTCACTGATATGTTAGTATGAGTACACAAAATGTGGTTGAGAAAAAACTTAGGTGAAATGCTTAAAATGTGTTATGGTTACATTTAGCCCACTTTTCAGTTAAGAAAGTGATTCATACTTCTTATTTATTTCCAGGAGCTAAAACTCAACATTATGTTAAATCTAAATAAGCTCTCTCAAATTGCTAACTTTATAGTTCCTATAAGTACCATAATTAGGAATTCTACACTGATTTCTTTTTTGGCTATTTTTTAAAAACTATGCTTAATCCCATTCTTAGCACCCCTATTTGTTTAAAAGTTGTGGAGTTTAAAAGGAGCGGTGGTGGGGTATTTACATGTTGGGGCCTCCTATCTCCCATCTTGTGAAATCAATGTAAGATTGCTTCATTTCCAAAGTCCCCTTAGGTTCAGACCTTTCCATATTCTCCTACAGGTTCTCAGAGTTTTACGTGGCTCCCTCTTCCTCTATTTCTTGCATCGAGGTGCACACTCTATTTTATCATGAAGAATTGAATCTCTTCACCAGTTATCACAGGGTTTCTCTTTCCAAGAATTTAGAGGCTTTGTGGGAGAGTTAAAGGTTTCAGGGAGGAGTCATAGCCTTCCACCATTTCTCTGGCTTCTTTCTCTCCCCTCCTATTCTTTCCTACCTTCTAGGAACAAAGCCAGTTTCTCTTCTTGCCTTATATGTAGCAATTTAGTAGGCTAAAATGCATGACCTAACTTATGGTAGAGGCTACTACTAATCCCCATATTTGTTCTTCCCCCTCATCCATAGAATTAGTAGAATATTTGAGTGCCAAGGTAACAATACGTCTCCTAGCTTCCTGTGCAGCCCGGTATAATTGTTATGAAGGCAGCAGATGTGATGTAAGCAAGAACTAAAGTATACACCATCTGGGTTTTTCCTCCTGAAAAAGGTTTTTCCTTCCTTTTCTCTTTCCATCTTCCTTCTGGCTGGGATGTGGATGTGGCAGTGTCATCTTGAATTATGCAGATAAGAGCGTCAGGAATAGTATAGCAACCAGATGTACTGACATGATGCCTGTCCTTAGCTAACTATGCCCTGAGAGAGAGGTAAACATTTATCTTCTTTATATATATATAATATATATATTTATTTATGAGAGAGAGAGAGGGAGAATATGAGTGGGGGGGGTGGGGGGAGAGGGACAGAGCAAGAGGGAGAAGCAGACTCTCTCCGCTGTGCAGGCAATCCAACACAGGGCGCCATCCCAGGACCCTGAGACTGTGACCTGAGCCCAAGGTAGACGCTTAACCAACTGAGCCACACAGGTGCCTCTATCTTCTTCTTTTTTTAAAAAAATATGTTATTTATTTATTTTGACAGAGAGAAACACAGCCAGAGAGGGAACACAAGAAGGGGGAGTGAGAGAGGGAAAAGCAGGCTTCCCACCAAGCCCAAAGCCTGATGCCAGGCTCGATCCCGGGACTCTGGGATCATGACCCAAGCCGAAGGCAGATACCCAATAACTGAGCCACCCAGGCGCCCCTATCTTATTTCTAATCACCTTCTATTTTGGGGTTTCTTTTTCTGCACCTGAGTCTATATTCTAATTCATGTGATGCCCTTCAAGCTCTCTCCCTTCTCACCAAGGCCTTTCCTAAGAATACTGAGAGGAACTTTGGTGAATCAAATTTTTTCCTCCTCTTTATACTTATATATGAAACTTTCTGTATGAAGGGAATATGAGAGATATTTCTTTAGGTAGAGATATGAAAGTCAAGGCACTTCAGGTGGAAGGAAATTTCATGAGGAAATATTCAAGAAAGTGTAAAGAATACCTAGGGAATGAAAACATGCAGTTTGGGTGGCGCATAGGGGAATTCTGAAAAGCAAAGCTGGGAATGTGACTTGGCTGTGTTAAGTTAATGGAGGCATGCGTCAGTTCATCTTTGCTGCTGTGTCATGTAACAATACCATCCCCAACCCCCTAAAACCTCCAACTTTTAATATGTTAAAAATAATTATTTACTCACTATTAATACTATGGGTCTGCAATTGGGGCTGGCAGCAGTTGGTTAGTTTTTCAGCAGTTTGCCTTGGGTTTACTCATGCAGCTGAAGTCAGCTAGAAGATGAGCTGGAATTGGATGGCCTCATTCACATGTCTAGGTTGATGGCTGTTGTGGCTCAGTTCTCAGTTTTGTCAAATCAGGTGTCTGCTTTGGGCTTTTTCATCTAGCAAGTGTGTTCCAAGAGCAGCAAAGAAGGTAAGACCCAATGCTCAAGCATTTTCTAAGCCTCCAGTGGTTTCACATTAGTAAGTCACTAACTAAGCCCATATATGAGTTAGAGGAAAAGACTTAACCTCTTGATAGGAGGAATTTTTAAATACCAGGGGACAGTATTTTGCAATCTGCTTGGACCGTGCATATGAAGCTAAGAAATTTGGACTTTTAATTGGTAGACAGTGAGGAAGGATGGGCACAGACTTAGAAGTCAACCCTAGCCAAAAACTGTATTTTTGAAAATAGTCTTTATTTTTTAGAACAGTTTTAAATTTACAGAGAAATGAAGATGATACAGAGTCCCCATATGTCCCATATAAGTATCCCTTGTTAATAACATCTTATATTAATATGGTATATTTTTAATGAACCAATATTGATACATTTTCATTTGCTAATACACACTTTACATAGATTTCTTTTTTATCATTTTATTTTATTTCATCAGAGTAAGTACAATCTTTAATCTCTATCCCCTATTTCACCCATTTTCTTTATCTATTCATCTATTGAAGGACTCTTAGGCTGCTTCCATAGTTTAGCTATTATAAACAATGCTACAATAAACAGAGGGGTGCATGTATCCCTTTGAATTAATGTCTTTGTAGTTGTTGGGTAAATATGTGTGATTGTGAGAGCATGGGGTAGTTCCATTTTTATTTTTTTGAAGAAACTCCATACTGTTTTCCACAGTGGCTGCCCCAGTTTGCTGTCTCATAAGAGTGCACTGGATTCCTTTTACTCCACATCCTCACCAACACCTGTTCTCCCGTGTTGTTGATTTTAGCCATTCTGACAGCTGTGAGGTGATATCTCCTTGGCGTTTTGATTTGCATTTCACTGACGATAGGTGATGATGAACATCGTTTTTGTATCTCTTGACTATCTGTGGGTCTTCTTTGGAAAAATGTCTGTTCATGTCTTCTGCCCATTTCTTACTGGGATTGTTTGTTTTTTGGGTGTTGAGTTGTATCAGTTCTTTATATATTTTGGATACTATCCCATCATTGGATATATCATTTGGAAATATCTTCTCCCATTCTGTAGATTTCCTTTTAGTTTTGTTAATTGTTTCCTTCATTGTGCAGAAATTTGTGTTTCAATGCAGTCCCAGTAGTTGATTTTTGCTTTTATTCCCTTGCCTGAGAAGACATATCTAGAAAAATGTTGCTTTGGCTGATGTTTGAGTTGTTACCACCTGTGCTCTCTTCTAGGATTTTTATGGTTTCAGTTCTCACAGTTAGGTCTTTTATCCCCTTTGAGTTTATTTTTGTGTATGGTGAAAGAAAGTAGTCCAGTTTCATTCTTTTGCATGCGACTGTCCAGTTTTCCCAGCACCATGTTGAACACCATTTTTTTTCTCATTGGATATTCATTCCTCCTTTGTTGAAGATTAATTGACTATATAATTGTGGGCTTATTTCTGGGTTTTCTGTTCTGTTATATTGATCTATGTTTCTATTTTTATGCCCATACCAGGTTGTTTTGATTACTATAGCTTTCTAATAGAACTTGATGGCTGGAATTGTGTTATTTCTGGTTTTGTTTTTCCTTTTCAAGACTGTTTTGGCTATTCAGAGTCTTTTGTGTTTCCATACAAATTTTAGGATTGTTTATTCTAGTTCTGTGAAAAATGCCATTGGTATTTTGATAGGGATTTCATTAAATCTGTAGATAGCGTTGGGCATTAGAGACATTTTAACAATATTTGTTCTTCCAACCCATGAGCATAGAATGTCTTTCCATTTCTTTGTGTCATCTTGAATTTCTTTCATCAGTGTTTTATAGTTTTCAGCATACTGGTCTTTCACCTCTTTGGTTAAGTTTATTCCTAGATATTTTATTGTTTTTGGCATAATTGTAGATGGGATTGTTTTCTTAATTTCTCTTTCTGCTGCTTCATTATTGGTGTATAGAAATGCAACAGATTTCTATACATTGATTTTTTTTATCCTGCAACTTTACTAAATTTGTGTATCAGTTCTAGCAGTTTTTTCACAAAGTCTTCCAGGTTTTCTATATATTGTGTCATATCATTTGTGTATAGTGAAAGTTTTACTTCTTCCTTACCAGTTTGGATCCCTTTTGTTTTTTTTTGTTGTCTGATTGCTGTGGCTAGGCCTTCCAGTCCTGTGTTGAGTAAAAGTGGTAAGAGTGGACATCCTTGTCTTTTCCTGACTTTAGAGGAAAAGCTCTCAGTTTTCTCCCATTAAGGATGATATTACCTGTAGGTTTTCAAATATGGCTTTATTGTATTGAGGTATGTTCCCTCTAAACCAACTTTGTTGAAGGATTTTATCAAGAACAGATGTTGTATCTGTCAAATGCTTATTCTGTGTCTATCAAAATGATAATATGGTTCTTATTCTTTCTTTTATTGTTGTGATGTATCATGTTAATGAATTTGTGAATATTGAAACACTTTTGCAACCCAGGAATAGATCCCAATTGATCTTGGTGAATGATTTTTTTAAATGTATTTTTGGATTTGGTTTGCTAATTATTTTGTTGCAGATTTTTGCATTTATGCTTATTGGGGTTAGTGAACTGTGTTTCTCTTTTTTTGTGGTGTGTTTATCTGGTTTTGGTATGAAGATAATACTAGCCTCATAGAATGAATTTGAATTTGAGAGTTTTCCTTCCATTTCTATTTTTTGGAATAGTTTGAGGGGAAAGATATTAACTCTTCCTCAAATATTTGGTAGAATTCACCTGGGAAGCTGTTTGGTCCTGGATTTTGTTGCAAGTTTTTTGATTACTATTTCAGTTTCATTGCTGGTAATTGATCTGTTCAAAATTTCTATTTCTTTTGCTTTAGTTTTGGTATGTTATATGTTCGTAGAAATTTATCCATTTCTTTGAAGTTGTCCAGTTTGTTGGCATATAGGTTTTCTAATATTCTGTGGTAGTAGTGGTTTTTTTTCTCCTCTTCCATTAGTGACTTTATTTGAGTCCTCTCTGTCTCTTTTGGTTTTGTTTTTTTGTTTTTGATGAGTCTTGTTCGAGGTTTATCAACTTTGTTGATCTTTTCAAAGGACCAGCTCCTGCTTTCATTAGTCTGTTCTATTGTTTTTTTAGTTTCTACATCATTTATTTCTGCTTGAGTCTTTATTATTTCCTTCCTTTTGCTGGGTTTTATTGTTCTTTTTTCTAGATTGTTTAGGTATAAAATTAGGTTGTTCATTTGAGAAATTTCTTGTTCCTTATGTAGACCTGTATTGCTATAAACTACTCTCTTAGAGCCACTTTTGCTGTATCCTCAAAATTTTGGACCATTGTATTTTCGTTTTCATTTGTTTCCATGTAGTTTTTGATTTCTTCTTTTATTTTTCAGTTGGTTCATTCAGTGTTTAGTGGCATGTTATTTTTCTTTTTTAAAAGATTTTATTTATTTGACAGAGAGAGGGACAGCAAGACAGGGAACACAAGCAGGGGAAATGCGAGAGGGAGAAGCAGGCCTCCTGCAGAACAGGGAGCCCAATGCGGGGCTCAATCCTGGGACTCTGGGATCATGACCTGAACCCAAGGCAGATGCTTTAAGGACTGAGCCACCCAGGCACCCACCTTGGGAGGCTCTTAATAACAAGACTCTGCTCTCAGCAGGGATCCTGATGCGGGGCTGATTCCCAGGACCCCAGGATCATGACTGAGCCAAAGATAGATGCTTAATGAGTGAGCCACCCACGCACCCCAGAGGCACGTTATTCAATCTCCTTGTGTTTGTGGTCTTTCCAGATTTTTTCTTGTGGTTGATTACTAGTTTCATAATATTGTAGTCAGAAAAGATACATGGTATGATTACTTTGATTTTTTTGTATTGGTTGAAACTTGTATTGTGACTTAAGAGATGATCTATCCTGGAGAATGTTCTGTGTGCATTTCAAAAAAATATGTATTCTGCTGTTTTAGGATGGTATGTTCTGAATATGTTTGTAAAATCCATCTGCTGTTTCCTTGTTGATTTTCTCTATGGATGATCTGTCCCTCAATGTAAGTGTGTGTTAAAGTCCTGTACTATCATTTTATTACTGCCAATTTTTAAAAAATGTTTGTCATTAAATATTTTATGTATTTGGGTGTTCCTGTATCGGTTGCAATAAATATTTACAATTGTTTTATCTTCTTGTCAGAATGTCCCCTTTATTATTTATTATTATTGTGTAGTGTCCTTTTTTTGTGTCTGATTACAGTCTTTGTTTGAAAGTCTATTTTGTCCAATATAAGTATTGCTACCCTGGCTCTCTCTCTTTTTTGAAAAAAAGATTTATTTATTTATTTATTTGACTTCTGTCATAGCTAGAGAGGGAACAAAGCAGGGGGAGTGGAAAAGGGAGAAGCAGGCCTCCCACTGAGCAGGGAGCCCAATGCGGGGCTCAATCCCGGGACTGCAGATCACGACCTGAGCCGAAGGCAGACACCTAATGACTGAGCCACCCAGGCACCCCAACCCTGGCTCTCTTTTGACCCCCATTTGCATAATGAGTGTTTTTCTTCACTTTCCATGTACAGGTGTTTTTTGGCCTGAAATGAGTCTCTTATATGCAGCATAGAGATGGATCTTATATTTTAATTTACTGTGTCACTTTATGTATTTTGATTGGAGAATTTAGTCCATTTTCATCCAAAGCAGTTATTGATATATATGTATTTATTGCCATTTTGTTGCTTGTTTTGTTGTTGTTTCTGTACTTTCTCTGATCCTTTCTTCTCTTGCTTTCTTTCATGGTTTGTTGGTTTTCTTTAATGATATACTTGGATTCCTTTCTTTTTATTTTTTGCATCTATATTACTGGTTTTTATTTGTGGTTACTATTAGATTTGTATATAACATCTGCATATCACAGTCTGTATTAAGTTAATCATCACTTAAGCTTAAGCCCAGTCTTTACTCCACTCCCCCCATGTCTTAGGTATATGTTTTCATATTTTACATCCTTTTGTGGATCCCTTTACAATTTTATAGAAATTGTTATTTTTACTGCTTTTGTGTTTTTTTTTTATTTTTTATACTCTTACTTTTTGTTTTCCTCTCAAAGACTCCCCTTTAATATTTCTTGTAGGGCTGCATTAGTGGTCGTGAACTACTTTTGTTTTTGTTTGTCCGAGAGACTCTTTCTCTCTCTTATTCTGAATGATAGTCTTGCTGGATAGAGTTTTCTTGGCTGCTGATTTTTCCCTCAGCACTTTGAATATATCCTGCCACTCCTTTCTTGGAGTGTAAAGTTTCTGCTAAATTGCTGAAAGCCTTATGGGGTTTCCCTTGTATGTAACTGTTTTCTTTTGCTGCTTAAATTTTTTTTCCTTATCACTACATTTGCCATTTTAATTAGTATGTGTCTTGTTGTGCACCTCCATGGGTTGTTGAGATTTGTGGGGAGAGGAATCTTTGTGCCTCCTGTTTCTGGATATCTGTTTTCTTCTCCAGACTAGGGAAATATGTAACTATTATTTCTTCAAATAAATTTTCTGTCTGCTGTTCTCTCTCTCATTCTTCTGAGATACCTATAATGTGAATGGTATTACACTGATGGAATCACTGAGTTCCCTAAGACTATTCTCAATTTGTGTAATTTTCTTTCTTTCCCCTCCTTTGCTCAGCATGGTTAGTTTCCATTACTCTGTCTTCTAGATCATTAATTCATTCTATGCTTTATCTAGCCTGCCATTTATTCCATCAAGTATATTTTTCATTTCATTTATTGTGTTCTTGATCTCTGCTTAGTTATTTTTTATCACTGTGTTTAGGGTCTCACTGTTGTTCTCCACTTTTTCTCAAGTCCAGTGAGTATCTTAAACATTTTTATTTTTTTTTTAAGAATTTACTTATTTATTTGACAGAGAGAAACACAGTAAGAGAGGAAACACAAGCAGAGGGAGTGAGAGAGGGAGAAGCAGGCTATCTGCTGAGCAGGGAGCCTGATGTGGGGCTCGATCCCGGGACTTCAAGATCATGACCTGAGCCAAAGGCAGATGCTTAATGACTGAGCCACCCAGGCACCCCTAGGTCCAATGAGTATCTTTATGATCATTACTTTATTTTATTTTTTTAAAAGATATTATTTATTTATTTGACAGAGAGAGTGAGAGAGCACAAACAGGGGAAGCAACAAAGGGAGAAGTAGACTCCTGCTGAGTAGGGAGCCCTATGCAGGGCTTAATCCCAGGACCCTGAGATCATGACCTGAGCTGAAGGCAGAAGCTTAACCTACTGAGCCATCCAGGTGCCCCAATGATCATTACTTTAAATTCTCTATTGGGTATATTATATCTCCCCGCCCTCCCATCCAGTTCTTTCATTTGGAAGGTATTTCTCTGTCTTGTCATTTTGTCTGACTTTCTGTGTCTGTTTCTATGTGTTAGGAAAGTCAGTTTTTTCTCTTGCTCTTAACCATAATAGCCTTATGAAGCAGAGGTTCTATATGATGTAGGAAGGGCATTAGGGTTTGAAGCCAACAGCCAAGAAAGAATTCTTGGGATGTCTTGGTGCAAAAATTTTTTATTAAAGCATAGGGACAGGACCTGTGGGTAGGAAGAGCTGTATTGAGGTCATGAAGAGTGGTCCCTAATATACTTTCAAGTTGGAAGGGAGTTAGGGATAGCATAAGTCTCTAAGGAATTTTGGGAGCAAGGTTTCCAGGGCCTTAGGGGGCTAGCTATTGTTGGGAAAGGGTCATTTATTACTGTCAAATAAAACTTGAGTCATGAAACCCTTCAGATATATATCATTGGATCATATGCTTGGGGGATGATGGCCAACATGTATCTTACAGGGATAGGTAGGGATAAAGGAAGTTTCCAAAGGAGTTTTTATATGTTAAAGTAAATTTGCAAGATCCTGGGGGTTTGGGCTAAGATTACCTGTTGTCCTTAGCAAAATATTAACATCGAGGCAATTGAGTCTCTAGAAGAATGTCACCATGCCTGTTTCAAGGCCTTGTCAATGGTCTGTAGATAGTAGGAAATTTAATAGTTTTTCTTTTGCCTTTGTTTCCCACATCACTACAGTGCGCTGCATTGAAGTCTCCCTGGTTTCCCAGGGCCTGGTGCCTCAGGGAGTGTTTACTATATGTGTTGCATATGTTCTCTCTTGATTCTTGGCCTCTTTTTCCTTCAGTCTAGTTGTCTGCTGAGATTCTCTTTGCCTATTGTGGGCAATATTTGGTTGCCAGCAGAGGTGGAGTGCTTTTTATTTTATTTTTATTTTTATTTATTTTTTTAAAAGATTTTATTTATTTGATAGAGAAAAACACAGCCAGAGAGGGAACACAAGCAGGGGGAGTGAGAGAGGGAGAAGCAGGCTTTCTGCTGAGCAGGGAGCCCGATGTGGGACTCGATCCCGGGTTTCTGGGATCATGACCTGAGCCGGAGGCAGGTGCCCCTGGAGTGCTTTTTAACAAGATGTATGATGGTCTGCTTATGAAATGAAACCTGACCTGACCCTGCTGTTGCTGGAACCGCAGTCCTGTAAGACACATGGGCTGGGACATGTGATGTTATAGGCCCACAGCAGTGGCACTGAGGCAAGTGTGGGAAGGGAGGAGCGAGGTAGGTGATGAGGGGGTGGGAGGGAGGGGTGGGGCTTGGTGTACCTAAGTTATGTATCCAGTGTAGGCACACTGCTGGTTCCCAGAGGTGGCTGTTGTTTATGCTGTTAGTGGGGGAGGGTAATGGTGCCTGCCAGCTCCTTTGTTACAGACGGAGTCTCCTTGTGATCCCTGTCTCTCTGGGCCGTGCCCTGAGCTGAACAAGTCACCCTCCCTCCCATCTTCCCCAGGCATTTTTCAAACTGCTGGTTCTAGGCTATATCTGCCCAGCTTGTTTGTGGTGCTATCTCTTTAAGGGTGGGAACTCCACTTCCTAAAGCTCTTTAGGCTCTCCTGGAGTTGAGCTCAGCAATTTTATTATTTATTTATTTATTTATTTATTTATTTATTTATTTATTTATTATTTATCAAGGTGGACTCTAGCCCTAACATGGGGCTGGAACTCAGGACCCCAAAATCAAGATTTGCATATTCTTCTGACTGAGCTAGCCAGGTGTCTTCAGCCCACTGATTTTTAAAGTTCCAGATTTTAAGTCCTGCTGTTCCTAACAACTCACAAAATGCAGCCCCTCTCACTTTCAAGGGCAAATGTTACTGGGGATTCATCCTCCTCATTTGTGGGTTCCCTGGTGTGAAAGTCTGTTGTTGTTTTTTTTCCCATGCCAGGGCTCTCTACCCACTGCTGATGGCCCTGGCCCATTTTGCTCCCAGACAATGTCTTTATCCTTCCTACCTTCTTTTTAAATTTTTTAGGTTTTTTTTTTTTTTTTTTTTTTTTTTTTTTTAATTTAAGCAGGCTCCATGCAAAGTACAGAGCCCAATACAAGGCTTGAACTCATGACCCTGAGATCAAGACCTGAGCTGAAATCAAGATGCCTAACCAATTGAACCACCTAGGCAACCTCCTTCTTGCTTTCTTTGATGATGCCTATTCTCTACCTTTAGTTGTGGAGTTTGCTCAGTCAGTTTCCAGGTTATTTTGGGGGTTATTTAAGCTGGCATGAGTGTCCTCTCTTTATACTTGTGGGATGAAGTGAGCTTAGGGTCCCCCATCTGCCATCTTCCTGGCCGACTCTAGATTTCTTTATTAGAGTTTACCTAATGTCCTTTTTCTGTTCCAAGGTCCCATCCAGGATGCCATATTACATTTAGTTGTCATATGTTCTTAGACCCCTTTCAGTCATGACATTTTCTTGGATTTTCCTTGTTTTTAATGACCTGGATTATTTTGAGGAGTACTGATTAAGTATTTTGTAGGATGCCCCTCCATTGGAATTTGTCTGATGTTTTTCTCATGATTAGAGTCAGATTATGGGTTTTTGGAAGGAAGACCACAAAGGTAAAGTATCAGTTTCATTATATCATGTCAAAAGTACACTGCTTTTTAATGTTAATGTGAATCTTGATCACCTGGTTAAGGTAGTTTTTATCAGGTCTCTCCACTGGGAAGTTGCTGTCCTACGACCTATTACCCCTGCTCTTCCCCCCACCACATACTCTGGAAGGAAGTTATCATGCTCAAACCACACTTAAGGAGTGGATCATTATTCTCCCCCTTCTTGAAGGTAGAGTATCTACATAAATTATTTGAAATTGTACTCTACAGGGGAGATTTATTTCTTCCCCATTTATTATAGTTGGCCCTAAAACAATGTGGGGTTAGGGGTGCACAATTGAAGATCCATGCATTCCTTTTGTCTCATCAGACACTGAGCTACTAATAGCCTACTGTTGACTGACAACATAAATAGTTGGTTAACACATGTTTTGTATATCATACGTATTATATACTGTGGTTTTTTAAATAAAAAAGTAAGCTAGAAAAAATATTATTAAGAAAATCACAAGAAAAAGCATATTTGCAGTACAGTACTATATTTATCAAAGAAAAATCCACATGTAAGTAGACCACGCAGTTCAAACCTGTATTGTTCACGGGTCAACTGTAATTTATTCAGTAATTTATTGTATCAGTATGCACTCAGGAGCATTTATCATATATTTTAGGTTATAATTTAATACTAACCTTTATTTTCTTGCCCAGATTGTTTTAGCTTTGATGACTAGGAGCTGTTTGCGTTGGCATGCCCCTGTCAACATCGGTTGATGTTGCCTGGGCTGCACACGTATCAGAAGCAGATTGCATAAAGCATGGAAGGCAGAAAAGGAAGTTTGAATGAGGACAACTGAAGCAGTAAGTGGTGAGCAGTAAGTTAAGGCTTAACCCTCTTTCTTTTGAGTTGGAGAGAATAATTATGTTATAGCAGATTTCAAGGTTGAAGATATTATCAGGGAAAGGCCAGATGTTGACTATGTTATTATCACCAAAAGATACTTCTAGAAAAGTTTGAAGGTGCAGAGAGTTTTTACAGTTGAACAGGAGTGCGAGAGAATACAATAGGAGGAGATAATGAAGTGTCTGGCCAAGGTAGGGGACTGTGAAAAAGGGAAGGAGAAATGGAGATTTAGCTTCCTGAATCCAAAGGGTACTTATCCCATGTTGCAGTATCTCAATTTGAGCCCCAAACAAGGGATTTGATAGTTAAATGAATGAATAAAAATATCTTTTGACAAATAGTAAATTAGCAACTAACAATTGTTTATGCAAATAACTATTTGGGGCAAGAATGAATGAAGAGCATATGCTGCCTGTTTGAGCTGTCAGTACTTAGATGAGCTGTTGACAAAAATGGAAGAATATTAAATTAGAACCATAATCTTATATAATGCATCAGAGAGTACTGGAAATGTTGGCACTTTAAATATTCACATGAAAAGTCATAATGTGAATGACTTCTGACAATACGTGAAAAAGTTATATAATGATATATGGGCCATGCCATTATACTTTCTTAGATTGGAGGGAAGGAAATATGGTGGTTCTCTCACCATACTCTACATTCCCAAAATATTTTGGTACATGTGTCACTTTGAGTTTTCACTGGGGAAGAAATGGAAGGTAGGGAGGATGTTCTGAAAAGCAGAGACAGAATTACACTGAAGAAAAAGAATAACCTTTCTTACTTTTCACCTGTTATTTTCCTCTGCTTCTCCCCACCACCACTGGAGAACTGGATTTAGATGACCTGTACCAAAAGAGATCAAAGATCTCTATTTGCCTTCTTTGAGCAGCACAGTGAGAATAGAATCAGAAACTGGATTTAAACTCAACTTTGAAGATGGAAACATCTGAAGTTTTTGAGACGAAGACTGGACAATTTAAAGTGACCCAAAATAATGTAATAGTTGTCTCCTGCAGGGAACAGTCTTTATAAATCTGGACCAGAGGTTTGCATCTCTTATTTAATGTTGTCTCCTGTCATTTACTCTTACCTGTCCTTGGGCAGGTTAAGAGGCACTAGAAACTTTATTCATGGTGTTCTAGACTTAAATATAATCTATGTATGTAGGATTTTCTCCCTGGTTTAATTTTTTATGCAAAATAGAAGCAATCTCAAATTTACAGAATAGTTGGCATTACAGTATAATCAACTTTTTTCCTAAGCCATTTGAGAGTAAGTTGCTAACGTGATATACCATCACCTCTGATTACTTTTGTGTGTTTCCTACAGTGGTATTTTAGAACAGGATGATATTCAGAAAGCAAGAGCTGGGTGCAAGTTGTGGTTATAATTATTGGAATGTTGCTGTTTCTAGGCCTCTCAACAAATAGAGATTTATACATGTCCTCAGAAAGAGACTCATACAGGAATAGTTATGTGGCTTTACTCATAAAAGTTCAAAGCTGGAAATAGCTCAAACATGTCCTAATAGGAGAGTGCATAAAAATTGTGGTGTATTCATACAATAAAATACTGCATAATAAACATTTTTTTAAAAGAGAAAGAAAGAACAAATGATACATTCTATCACATGGATAAATCTCAAAATCTTCATGCTGTATGGAAGAATCCAGATACAGCCAAGAATACTCTGTATGAATCCATTTATATGAAGTTTAAGAGATGAAAAGCTAAGCTATAACGACTGAGCAGAACAAGGACTGCCTATAGGGAATGAAATTGGGAACTCAATGTAATTTGCTGGCATTATGAAAATATTTTATCTCTTCATTGGGGTGTTGGTTCTACAGCATGCCTGTTGAACTGTATATGTAAGACTTGTGCATTTCACTGTATGTGAATTTTAACTCAATTAAAAAAAAACTAGTGGTGGGCTGACTCAGGGATTTTATGACTTACTTCGCTTGTTAACTGTTATGTAAGTTTGAGCATGGAAACCATGATTTAAGAATGTCAGAAGAGAAAGATGGAGTTTAAGTTCTTCATGACTTTTTAGGACCACATAGCGTTTGTAGACTGTGTAGTTCCAGAATATGTGTGTGTATTTGGGAGAGAGATTGAGAGCCTAATGAGTTTAGGTCATTATTGTTGAGTCTCAGTTCCAGCAGCCTAAACCATTCCCTAACCACTATACTTCCACTAATCCCTATTTCTCTCATCTTGTTTGGTTAGGAATGTACTATTTCTCAACCTAAATGTACTATCAGTCCTGAGGGAGAGTTAAATAGCTATTTCATGGGACAGTGGTTGTCTGTTCCTAAAGCATGTTCCACAGTATGTTCATGTCACAGGAAGAAATTCTATATTAAACAAAAACAGATTAACCTTTTTTTTTTTTTTAAAGATTTTATTTATTTATTTGAGAGAGAAACACAGCTAGAGAGGGAACACAAGCAGGGGGAGTGAGAGGGGGAGAAGCAGGCTTCCCGCCGAGCAGGAAGCCCGATGCGGGACTCGATCCCGGGTCTCCAGGATCATGACCTGAGCTGAAAGCAGTCGCCTAACCAACTGAGCCACCCAGGCGCCCCACAGATTAACCTTTTATATGTGAATTGTTATCACATTCAATTAAATTGAATCGGTAATGTTAAATTATCGATCATTGTAAATTCCCACCAGGGGAACGCACTCTACTCATTTCACAAATATCTCTTGGCCACTCAAGTTTTTTTTCAGTGGTGCATCTGGCTGTATTGGAATATATGTTTGGAAACATCCTCTATCAGTTGTGCAACTTGGAAACAACACTTCTTGGGATTTGCTATCTTCCACACCTACCCCTCCCCATTTCAGCAGGGTGCATAGCTTGTTTCAATTTGCTGTCATAGACCAGTCCTGCTTAAAGAATGTGTTTCCTCCCTTGCCAGAGCTATAGCAAAGCTCTGTAACTAAGACAGAGCATTTTGAGGTGCCTGGGTGGCTCAGTCATTAAGCGTCTACTTTCGGCTCAGGTCATGATCCCGGAGACCTAGGATCGAGCCCCGCATCAGGCTCCCTGCTCGGCAGGAAGCCTGCTTCTCCCTCTCTCACTCCCCCTGCTTGTGTTCCCTTTCTAGCTGTGTTTCTCTCTGTCAAATAAATACAAATCTTAAAAAAAAAAAGACAGAGCATTTTAATTTTTTAAAGGCCTCTTAGTGCAGAGGGCTCCCATCTTCTATCCTGCCTGCTTTGCCCTTCCCTTTCAGTTCCCTTAGCTCTCCTTATTCTTGAGATCTGGGATCTAGAACCTCTGAAGATGCTGTGCGATGTGTGTGGCCGAGTGTCACAGGCAGCGTTTACAATGGATGGAGGTATGAAAGGTGCTCTGTGGGATGTCCAGTGAGGCAGCCCCAGTTCTCCTCTGACACCTGTACCCATTTTCTGTCTGACCCTATCTTCTGGGGTTCACGGCTCCTGAACTGTGATTTGTTTGCTTTTCTCGTTTCTGACTCATCTTAGTTTTCTTATCCTTACTTTCATTTTAGATGTTTTTGAGCTTCTGACAGGTTGGTCTGGGAACTGACTATGGCTAAAATAAATTGGTAGTCCCATATCCAAGTATCTGAGTACTAGCACTTCTCTGTTACCTCCCCTTCCCTCACAGAGGCACTCTTGCTTGAAACAGTCTTTTGCCCAGATGACACTTTGTAGACATGTGAAAAAAGGCTAACTAAAGAGGAATTTTTAAAATTCAAGCTTACTATGTGCTGTGAATATGTGAAGGTGAAAGTGAATTCCTTTCCTTCTCAGTCAGACTTTAGATTGTTGAGAATTAAAAATTTAAAAGGATCACAGGACAGAATGGCAAAATCTTCTCTAAAGGGAAAGAATAGTGGCTCAGCAGGCAACACTGAACTGTAACCTGACTGAATATATTTGGTAACTAAAGAAAATAGTGTCCGGTCAGATGGTGTGGGGCCTTGGCTAGCCCTGAAATTTCAGAAAAAGAAAGATCACAGGGGCAAAGTTGGACTATACCTAGAGACAACAGACCTTGACCTAGAGGTAGCAGAGCTGACAATACAGATTGTGAAGTTATGATCCCCAGGAAACCTTTAGATTATAATCTACCTGCCCATACAGTGGTCTTGTAGGTCAAGAATGCATGGACCACAGCAATGGGTAGCAGTGAGAAATTTTCTTTGCAAATTAATATAGTTGAAATTAAGTTTATGTATCAATCTTTGTGAGCTGGATTAGTGGGATGCTGCATGGTAAATTGAGACATCAGGTTTATGACCTTTTGAGGCTCTTGAGCCAAGCCTGTGAGGGATTTATCAAGGTGATGCCAGCCTGCTAGGAGCCGAATGTGTAGCTCACCCCTCTTCCACAGTCATCTTTTCTGCAACCACTGCCATCATGTGAGCACATTTTCTTCAGATTTCTAGCCTTTATAACTCTGATAAATCAAGTGTATCAGTATTAATGGCATATTAATACCTATGCACTTTCACGGTCTCCTTCCTGCTTCCATTTCAGGGTGAAAGTATCAGCAGGAAACAGAGGGATATTATGGGAAATTAGATGAAAGGAAGAATTTCCTAACAGGGTGTGCTTTGAAAATTTTGTTTCTTTTTTATATTAACTTTAATTTTATGTATTTATTTACTTTAGGAAAAAAAGTTCAGATGCCAGTTTTCCTGAAATTGCTCTTCTTTCTTTCTTTTCTTTTCTTTCTTTTTCCTTGTAAAAGGAGCTGGGTCTGATGATACCACTCTGTATTGTCTAGCCTAACAGATACTGAAGTTTATTATTCCACTTGATATTAAAAATATTGTTCTGAGCAAGGTTCTATGTTGGTTCCTATTTAGGTTTGAGGGTTGGGTTTGCTCCTACAAACTTAGGTGACAAAGTAGGAAATTGATGTGCTTATTTATTTGATTTAGACAACCTCCCCTGAGTTTTGCTAAATTTCTGACTCGATGTTGATAAGAGAAACATGGGTAA